>CAHIKZ030005036.1:897500-1007500 GCA_903632075.3 Acanthosepion pharaonis | reverse complement strand
GGGTGAAATATAAAAAAAAATCCTGAACTCATTTGAATCTAATTTAACTTATTTTCTCCAGGATTTATTGTGATATCATTGTAAGAGACAAAATAAAGTGAATCGATGATAGTGAATTTTAATTCTCTTACCTAATATTGAAATTCATGCTTCCAAGTTGTTACGAAGCTTGCGTCCGAACATAAGACACGTTTTCGCGGTATATTTGCTTAGGTGTTTACTTCTGGGCAGACAATATTATACCATATATGGACACGAGGTTTTTGAGTGAAATTGCTGAGACGAAACATTTTGAAAGCAGTCGACGGTTATTTTTGCACGAAGTAATCGTAAGCGAATTTTTGAGCGTACTGAACTTACTCAATTAAAGTAAAACAAATGCTGGTTAAATCTTAATTTTTAAATAAAATATTTAAATAAAAATATATAAATTCTAAGCTAAACTTCCATATATCTTCAGCGATTCTTGTTATAAATGGCGATTTTGTATTCTTTAACCCCTTTTATCGATCATGCCACAATGTGTGCTCTCGTCCAGAAAATCTAACTTAGGTTTGCTCAATATTCTTCTTTTTATGTGCCATGTCACTTCCGGACGCAAACGATCATTGCTCTCCACAATTTCCTGTCTTAATAAATATTACCTTTTTTATTATTTCTCCAAAACCCCATCACGCCATCAATTTACCCCACCTCTCTAAGTAGGTTATGCGTTATTTTCCTCATTCCCTCTTGCCTAGAATCTATCCTATGCGTATCAAATTCTCCAAGCGTACTTTCTTCGTTATGCGCCTAATTGATTTCAATCTCCTTTCCTGATATTAAGTACAAGTGTCATTATTGTTTCCATTTTTTGCTAAAGTTTCGTCGTTGCTTATATGTTCAGTCCATCGTATTTTAAGCATCTTTCGGTAGGACCACATTTTTGTTGTTTCAAGTCTGTTCTTCATCTGTGAAGAGATTGCAGTTAAAAATCATATATTGGCTCTACGGACATTTAAGAAACACAAGTGTGCTTGATTAGGCGTCTCCGACAGGGAAGTCGGCCATCATAGCATTTGTGTATATTTGAAAACATGTAGCCAGGAATCATTATAATATATATATATATATATATATATATTTTAAATTTAAATATATATATATATATTTAAGTTTTAAATATATATATATATATTAAATATATATATAAATTCTATATATATATTTAAAACTTAAATATATATACATATATTTAAATATATATATATTTAAAACTTAAATATATATAAATATATATATATATATTTAATACTTAAAAATATATATATAAATATATATATATATATGAATATATATAGATATATATATATATATATTAATTACGCCCAACACTGATCCCCATATATATATATGTATATATATATATATATATATATATATATATATATATATATATATATATATACATTTAAAATTTAAATATATATATATATATATATTTAAAACTTAAATATATATATATATATAAATATATATATAAATTTATATATATATTTAAAACTTAAATATATATACATATTTTAAATATATATATATATTTAAAACTTAAATATATATATATAAATATATATATATATTTAATACTTAAAATATATATATAAATATATATATATATGAATATATATATATATATATATATATATATATATATATATATATATATTTAATTACACCCAACACTGATCCCCATATATATATATATATATATATATATATATATATATATATATATATATATATATATATTTTAAAACTTAAAGTGGTCTGTTTTTTTTAAAGTATATCACTTCCATTAAGTTAACCGTTTAAAAAGGTCTAGGTCTCCCCCAATACTAAGTATGATTGAGAGAGATATTAAATTAAACCCTCTCTAAACTCTACCATGACTCTTTAACCACTCCTTATTACACTCTCTGTTAAATTACAAAAACTTACACTACCCATCAATTTTCATTTCATTTTTCGTTTCATCTTTTGGAAGTGCTCTCTGGTGAAATAAATTATTATAATGGAACCTTAGAGTGGTCTGTTTTTCTTTTATATATATATATATATATATATATATATATATATATATATATATATATATATATATACTGAAACTTTTAAAACCATTTATTTTATTTTCAACATCATCTTGATAAGACACAGAGTGTGTTGAAACAAATGGCTATTTTGTAGTGATTTTATAACATACTTACGTTATAATTTTTAAAAATAATTAATATATATATATATATATATATATATATATATATATATATATATATATATATATATATATTACAGCAAAATCAAAATTACCTCAACATGTGTATAGTTTATTTCAAGTTGGTTTGAACTCAGCCATTTTCACCTCTTATGTGTTTGTCTGGAAGTAGGGAATTGAATTTATTTTCAATATTAGTTCTCCTCTGAGAGACGCCTTGTTTATCATAAGGGGCTTGTGTTGGTGACTTTGAGAGGGCGCGAAGTATCTCATTACAGGGGATGTGGTCTGGGTTGGAGTTTATTTATGGCTATAGCCTTTCGTTTTTTTTTAACTAAATTTCGGTTCCCACTATCGGATCCTCTGTATGCTAGCAACAAGTGTATTTTCCTGGGATTTACATTACATACTATTTAGGCCATAAGTGTTTAATGTTATTAATAAGTTATGGGGTTTTTAAACGTAAGACCAATAAATTTAGGTAAATCAGTTGAATGATGAATTCATATATTGTGGTTAATAACGGTTCACCTAATGAAATAGATCAGGCTATCCGACACATATACACATACATATATCCACATTCACTTGTCTGTGTGTTTATATATACATACATATATTTAAGTAACCATACGCACACCGACGGCCACATATACATATACATATATTCTTATGTAATTTTGAATCTGTTCCCATTTCTACATTTCGTTATTAGCATCTTTCCGTCGACTTAATAGTTTGCATTGATTTTTTTGTATTTTATTATCCTAATTTTCTCCTCCAAACAAAGCGTGCAACTATCTCTAAAACTATTGAGGATCTTCGTGAAACCTAAAATTTTCCAACTTATTGGGGAATCAAACTCATTTCCTTCAATTGCCTATTTTTTTTTTTTTTTTTTGAAAATGGCTGTTTAGTGTTTTAATTTTGAATTGGCAAATGATTGTCTATGTGTTTTGATTTTCTGTTTAAATTCGCCTGCAGAGATACCGATGTAAATATTATAATTCTTATATTTACTTTCGTGTCATTTTCTGCACAACCCGTCTGTGTTTGTGTGAGTGTGTGTCTGTGTGTGCGTGCGCGCGTGCGCGTGCGTATGTATGTGTGTGTGTGTTTGTCTGTGTATGTGTGACGGTGGGTAAGTATGTACATATCCTGACACCAATGTAGCTGAAAAAGTAAAACAAACGAAAATTTTTGAATAAAATATTTAAATATAAATATATAAATTCTAAGTGAAACTTCCATATATCTTCAGCGATCCTTGTTATAAAAGTGTAGCTGGATTTTTGTATTTTTTAACCCCTTTTATATAAGACAGACGATTTACTTTTACGGTTTTGTCATTAATTTACCATCTATTATACTGATACTGTGATATACATCTCATATCTTATTCTAGTTTTCCAATCAACTTTGATCTTCAGAATGTTAAATGCGATATCGATCGGCATCTACTTTATCCCTATTTATTTTTCTTTTATTGTCTTCTCTCATTACTGTTTTTTCTCAGATTCTGTCTTGGTATCTCAGTGTCTTTCTCGCTTTGGTTGTGATTAAAAGATTGAAAAAATGTTGTATAGACAGAAACAAAATAGAACGGACAGAAGCAGAGTGAGACAGACAAACAGAAGCACAGTGAAAGAGACAAAAATAGAGTGAGACAGATAGAAGCAGAGAGCGACAAATAGAAATAGAGTGAGACGGACAAAAAACAAAGTGAATCACACATAAGCAGACATCTATAGAAATATGCAGAGTAAGACAGACAGAAGCAAAATGAGACAGAAAAATGTTGCGTGAGACAGAAGCACAGTGAGAGAGACAGAAGCAGATGGAGACACAGATGCAGAGCGGGATAGAGAGAAGCAGATGGGAGACAGACAGATGCAGAACGAGATAGAGAGAAGCAGATGGGCGACGGAGGGATGCAGAGCGGGATAGAGAGAAGCAGATGGGAGACAGACAGGTGCAGAGTGAGATAGAGAGAAGTAGATGGGAGACAGACAGATGCAGAGCGAGATAGAGAGAAGCAGATGGGAGACAGACAGATGCAGAGTGAGATAGAGAGAAGCAGATGGAGACACAGATGCAGAGCGAGATAGAGAGAAGCAGATGGGAGACGGACAGCTGCAGAGCGAGATAGAGAGAAGCAGATGGGAGACGGATAGATGCAGAGCGGGATAGAGAGAAGCAGATGGGAGACAGGCAGGTGCAGAGTGAGATAGAGAGAAGCAGATGGGAGACAGACAGATGCAGAGTTAGATAGAGAGAAGCAGATGGGAAACGGAGGGATGCAGAGCGGGATAGAGAGAAGCAGATGGGAGACGGAGAGATGCAGAGCGAGATAGAGAGAAGCAGATGGGAGACAGACAGATGCAGAGTGAGATAGAGAGAAGCAGATGGGAGACAGACAGATGCAGAGCGGGATAGAGAGAAGCAGATGGGAGACAGACAGATGCAGAGCGAGATAGAGAGAAGCAGGTGGAAGAAAGACTGATGCAGAGCTAGATAGAGAGAAGCAGATGGGAGACGGACAGATGCAGAGCGAGATAGAGAGAAGCAGATGGGAGACAGACAGATGCATAGTGAGATAGAGAGAAGCAAATGGGAGACAGACTGATGCAGAGCTAGATAGGGAGAAGCAGATGGGAGACGGACAGATGCAGAGCGAGATAGAGAGAAGCAGATGGGAGACAGACAAATGCAGAGCGGGATAGAGAGAAGCAGATGGGAGACAGGCAGGTGCAGAGTGAGATAGAGAGAAGCAGATGGGAGACAGACAGATGCAGAGTTAGATAGAGAGAAGCAGATGGAGACACAGATGCAGATGCAGAGCGATAGAGAGAAGCAGATGGGAGACGGACAGCTGCAGAGCGAGATATAGAGAAGCAGATGGGAGACAGACAGATGCAGAGCAGGTATAGAGAGAAGCAGATGGGAGACAGGCAGGATGCAGAGAGTGAGATAGAGAGAAGAGCAGATGGAGAGACAGACAGATGCAGAGTTAGATAGAGAGAAGCAGATGGGAAACGGAGGGATGACAGATCGGAGATAGAGAGAAGCAGATGGGAGACGGACAGATGCAGAGCGAGATAGAGAGAAGCAGATGGGAGACAGACAGATGCAGAGTGAGATAGAGAGAAGCAGATGGGAGACAGACAGATGCAGAGCGAGATAGAGAGAAGCAGATGGGAGACAGACAGATGCAGAGCGAGATAGAGAGAAGCAGGTGGAAGAAAGACTGATGAAGAGCTAGATAGAGAGAAGCAGATGGGAGACGGACAGATGCAGAGCGAGATAGATAGAGAGAAGCAGATGGGAGACAGAGAGAAGATGATGCATAGTGAGATAGAGAGAAGCAAATGGGAGACAGACAGATGCGCTGCGGGATAGAGAGAAGCAGGTGGGAGACGGAGGATGCAGATGGGAGACAGAGATAGAGAGAGAGAAGAGATGGGAGACAGACAGATGCATAGGATAGAGAGAAGCAGATGGGAGACAGACAGATGCAGAGCTGATATCGAGAGAAGCAGATGGGAGACAGACAGATGCAGAGTGAGATAGAGAGAAGCAGATGGAAGAAAGACAGATGCAGAGAGCTAGATAGAGAGAAGCAGATGGGAGACGGACAGATGCAGAGCGAGATAGAGAGAAGGATGGGAGACAGACAGATGGGAGACAGGGATGCATAGATAGTGAAATAGAGAAGCAAATGGGAGATGGGCGAGACTGATGCAGAGCTAGATAGAGAGAAGCAGATGGGAGACAGACAGATGCAGAGCAGAGATAGAGAGAAGCAGATGGGAGACAGACAGATGCAGAGCGAGAGATAGACAGAGAAGAGCGAGATGGGAGACGGACAGATGCAGAGCGAGATGAGAGAAGCAGATGGGAGACGGACAGATGCAGAGCGATAGAGAGAAGCAGATGGGAGACAGACAGATGCAGAGTGGGATAGAGAGAGAAGCAGATGGGAGAGAGAAGCAGATGGACAGACAGATGCACAGATGGGAGACAGACAGATGCAGAGATAGAGAGAAGCAGATGATGGAGATGGGAGACGGAGGGACAGACAGATGCAGAGCGAGATAGAGAGAAGCAGATGGGGAGACAGACAGATGCAGATGCAGAGATGCAGAGCGAGATAGAGAGAAGCAGATGGGAGAGACAGATGCAGAGCGAGATAGGGAGAGAAGCAGATGGGAGACAGACAGATGCAGAGTGAGATAGAGAGAAGCAGATGGGAGACAGACAGATGCAGAGCGGGATAGAGAGAAGCAGATGGGAGAGCAGATGCAGAGGAGATAGAGAGAAGCAGATGGGAGACAGACAGATGAGAGGAGATAGAGAGAAGCAGATGGGAGACAGACAGATGCAGAGATAGAGAGAAGCAGATGGGAGACGGACAGATGCAGAGCGAGATAGAGAGAAGCAGATGGGAGACAGACAGATGCAGAGCGGATAGAGAGAAGCAGATGGGAGACAGATGGAGAGATAGAGAGAAGCAGACAGATGCAGATGAGAAGCAGATGGGGTAGACGGACAGATGCAGAGCGAGATAGAGAGAGAAGCAGATGGGAGACAGACAGATGCAGAGATAGGAGAGAAGCAAATGGGAGACAGACAGATGCAGAGCGAGAGAGAAGCAGATAGAGAGAAGCATGGGAGACAGACAGAAGAGCGGGAGATGGGAGACAGATGACAGATGCAGAGGAGATAGAGAGAAGAGAGGGGAGACAGACAGATGCAGAGTGAGATAGAGAGAAGCAGATGGGAGACAGACAGATGAGATGAGAGAAGCAGATGGGAGAGATGCAGAGCGAGATAGAGAGAAGCAGATGGGGAGACAGACAGATGCAGAGCGGGGATAGAGAGAAGCAGATGGGAGAAGACAGATGCAGATGGGAGACAGACAGATGCAGAGCGGGATGAGAGAAGCAGATGGGATAGAGACAGATGCAGAGCAGATGGGAGATGGAGAGAGACAGACAGATGCAGAGCGAGATAGAGAAGCAGATGGGAGACAGACAGATGCAGAGCGAGGGAGAGAGAAGCAGATGGGAGACAGACAGATGCAGAGCTAGATAGAGAGAAGCAGATGGGAAGACAGACAGATGCAGAGCGAGATAGAGAGAAGCAGATGGGAGACAGACAGATGCAGAGGAGATAGAGAGAAGCAGATGGGAGACAGACAGGATGCAGAGTGAGATAGAGAGAAGCAGATGGGAGACAGACAGATGCAGAGGGGATAGAGAGAAGCAGATGGGAGACAGATGGGAGACAGATGCAGAGCGAGATAGAGAGGGAGACAGACAGATGGGAGACAGACAGATGCAGAGACAGACAGATAGAGAGAAGCAGATGGGAGAGAGAAGCAGATGGGAGACAGACAGATGCAGAGCTAGATAGAGAGAAGCAGATGGGGAGAGAGAAGCAGATGGGAGACAGACAGATGCAGAGCGAGAGAGAGAAGCAGATGGGAGACAGACAGATGCAGAGCAGATAGGGAGAGAAGGTGCAGAGGGAGATAGACAGAAGCAGATGGGAGACAGACAGATGCAGAGCGAGATAGAGAGAAGCAGAGGGAGACAGACAGATGGAGAGACAGACAGATGCAGAGCGATGGATAGAGAGAGATAGAGAGAGAAGCATGGGAGACAGACAGATGCAGAGGAGATAGAGAGAAGCAGATGGGAGACAGACAGATGCAGAGCGGATAGAGAGAAGCAGATGGGAGACAGACAGATGCAGAGAGAGAGATAGAGAGAGCGAGATGAGAAGAGACAGACAGATGCAGAGTGAGATAGAGAGAAGCAGATGGGAGACAGACAGATGCAGAGATATAGAGAGAAGCAGATGGGAGACAGACAGAGATAGAGAGAAGCAGATGGGGAGACAGAGATGAGAGATAGAGAGAAGCAGATGGGAGACAGACAGATGCAGAGCGAGATAGAGAGAAGCAGATGGGAGACAGACAGATGCAGAGCGAGATAGAGAGAAGCAGATGGGAGACAGACAGATGCAGAGCGAGAGAGAGAAGAAGATGGGAGACAGAGAGAGCAGATGGGAGAAGCAGATGGAAGACAGACAGAGATGCAGAGAGATAGAGAGAAGCAGATGGAGATGGAGAGAGAAGCAGATGGGAGACAGACAGATGCAGAGCGAGATAGAGAGAAGCAGAGGGAGACAGACAGAGAGGGAGACAGACAGATGCAGATGGGATGAGACAGACAGGATAGAGAGAAGCAGATGGGAGACAGACAGATGCAGAGTGAGATAGATGGGAGAGATGAAGCAGATGGGAGAAGCAGATGGGAGACAGACAGATGCAGAGAGCGAGATAGAGAGAAGCAGATGGGAGACAGATGACAGATGCAGAGACAGACAGATGCAGAGAGATAGAGAGAAGTAGATGGGAGACAGACAGATGCAGAGAAGCAGATGGGAGAGACAGAAGCAGATGGGAGACAGACAGATGCAGAGCGAGATAGAGAGAAGCAGATGGGAGATGGGAGACAGACAGATGGATGCAGAGAGATAGAGAAGAGAAGCAGATGGGAGAGACAGACAGATGCAGAGCAGAGAGAGAGAAGCAGATGGGAGACGGACAGATGCAGAGATGAGAGAAGCAGATGGGAGACAGACAGATGCAGAGCGAGAGAGAGAAGCAGATGGAGACAGACAGATGCAGAGCAGATGGAGAGATGCAAAGCGGGATGGAGAGAAGCAGATGGGAGAGACAGATGGGAGATGAGAGAAGCAGATGGGAGAGAGACAGATGCATAGAGAGAAGCAGATGGGAGACAGACAGATGCAGAGGAGATAGAGAGAAGCAGATGGGAGACAGACAGATGCAGAGCGCATAGAGAGAAGCAGATGGGAGACAGACAGATGCAGAGCAGATAGAGAGAAGGGGGAGACAGACAGATGCAGAGATAGAGAGAAGCAGATGGGGAGACAGAGAGAAGCAGATAGGGAGAAGACAAGACAGATGGGAGACAGACAGATGCAGAGTGGAAGAGAGAAGCAGATGGGACAGACAGATGCAGAGCTAGATAGAGAGAAGCAGATGGGAGACAGACAGATGCAGAGCGGATAGAGAGAAGCAGATGGGAGACAGACAGATGCAGAGTGAGATAGAGAGAAGGGGAAATGGGAGACAGACAGATGCAGGACAGAGCTAGATAGGGGAGAGAAGCAGATGGGAGACGGACAGATGCAGAGCGAGATAGAGAGAAGCAGATGGGGAGACAGACAGATGCAGAGCGAGATAGAGAGAAGCAGATGGGAGACAGACAGAGATGCAGATGGGAGGATAGAGATGGAAGCAGATGGGAGACAGACAGATGCAGATGCAGGATAGAGAGAAGCAGATGCGAGACAGACAGATGCAGAGCGAGATAGAGAGAAGCAGATGGGAGACGGACAGATGCAGAGAGATAGAGAGAAGCAGATGGAGACAGACAGATGCAGAGCGGATAGAGAGAAGCAGATGGGAGACAGACAGATGCAGAGCTAGATAGAGAGAAGCAGATGGGAGACAGACAGATGCAGAGCTGGGATAGAGAAGCAGAAGAGATGGGGAGACAGACAGATGCAGAGCGAGATAGAGAGTGGGAAGCAGATGGGAGACAGACAGATGCAGAGCGAGATAGAGAGAAGCAGATGGGGAGAGACAGACAGATGCAGAGGGAGACAGAGAAGAGGAGATGGAGAGACAGATGGGAGACAGACAGATGCAGAGCAGGAGAGAGAGAAGATGGGAGATGGGGAGACAGACAGATGCAGAGGAGATAGAGAGAAGCAGATGGGAGACAGACAGATAGGAGAGGGAGAGAGAAGCAGATGGGAGACAGACAGATGCAGAGCGAGATAGAGAGAAGCAGATGGGAGACAGACAGATGCAGAACGAGATAGAGAGAAGCAGATGGGAGACAGACAGATGCAGAGGGATAGAGAGAAGCAGATGGAGACGGACAGATGCAGAGAGATAGAGATAGAGAGAAGCAGATGGGAGACAGACAGATGCAGAGCGAGATAGAGAGAAGCAGATGGGAGACAGACAGATGCAGAGAGATAGAGAGAGATAGAGACAGAAGCAGATGGGGGAGACAGACAGATGCAGAGCGAGATAGAGAGAAGCAGATGGGAGACAGACAGATGCAGAGCGAGATAGAGAGAAGCAGATGGGAGACAGACAGATGCAGAGCGAGATAGAGAGAAGCAGATGGGAGACAGACAGATGCAGAGCGGGATAGAGAGAAGCAGATGGGAGACAGACAGATGCAGAGCGAGATAGAGAGAAGCAGATGGGAGACAGACAGATGCAGAGCGAGATAGAGAGAAGCAGATGGGAGACAGACAGATGCAGAGAGATAGAGAGAAGCAGATGGGAGAGAAAGACAGATGCAGAGACAGATGCAGATAGAGAGAGAAGCAGATGGGAGACAGACAGATGCAGAGCGGGATAGAGAGAGAGCAGATGGGAGACAGACAGATGGAGAGATAGAGAGAGAGCAGATGGGAGACAGACAGATGCAGAGGAGATAGAGAGAGAAGCAGATGGGAGACAGACAGATGCAGAGAGATAGAGAGAAGCAGATGGGAGACAGACAGATGCAGAGTAGAGAGAAGATAGCAGACAATGGAAGATGCAGAGAGATAGAGAGAAGCAGATGGGAGACGGACAGATGCAGAGCGAGATAGAGAGAAGCAGATGGAAGACAGACAGATGCAGAGTGAGATAGAGAGAAGCAGATGGGAGACAGACAGATGCAGAGCGGATAGAGAGAAGCAGATGGGAGACGGAGGGATGCAGACAGATAGAGAGAAGCAGATGGGAGACAGACAGATGCAGAGAGATAGAGAGAAGCAGATGGGAGACAGACAGATGCAGAGCGAGATAGAGAGAAGAAGATGGGAGACGGACAGATGCAGAGAGAAGCAGATGAGAGAAGCAGATGGAAGAAAAGAGATGCAGAGAGAATAGAGAGAAGCAGATGGGAGAAAGACAGATGCAGAGCTAGATAGAGAGAAGCAGATGGGAGATGGACAGATGCAGAGCGAGATAGACAGAAGCAGATGGGAGACAGACAGATGCAGAGCTAGGATAGAGAAAGCAGATGGGAGACAGACAGATGCAGAGCGGGATAGAGAAAGAAGATGGGGAGACAGACAGATGCAGATGTGAGATAGAGAGAAGAGATGGGAGACAGACAGATGCAGAGCAGAGATAGAGAGAAGAAGATGGGAGACAGACAGATGCAGAGTGAGATAGAGAGAAGCAGATGGAAGAAAGACTGATGCAGAGCGGATAGAGAGAAGCAGATGGGAGACAGACAGATGCAAGCAGATGGAAGAGAGAGAAGCAAATAGAGAAGAAGGATGGAGACAGACAGATGCAAAGAGGGATAGAGAGAAGAGATGGGAGACGGACAGATGCAGAGCGGGATAGAGAGAAGCAGATGGGGAGACAGACAGATGCAGAGCGAGGATAGAGAGAAGAGATGGGAGACAGACAGATGCAGAGAGATAGAGAGAAGCAGATGGGAGACAGACAGATGAGAGCGAGATAGAGAAGAAGATGGGAGACAGATAGATTGCAGAGAGGAGAGATAGAGAAGCAGATGGGGAGACGGACAGATGCAGAGCGAGATAGAGAGAAGCAGATGGGAGACGGACAGATGCAGAGCAGAGATAGAGAGAAGAAGCAGATGGGAGACAGACAGATGCAGAGTGAGATAGAGAGAGAAGCAGATGGGAGACAGACAGATGGAGACAGATGCAGAGAAGATAGAGAGGGAGAGACAGACAGATGAGAGATAGAGAAGAAGATGGAGATGGGAGATGCAGAGCTACAGATGCAGAGCGAGATAGAGAGAAGCAGATGGGAGACAGACAGATGCAGAGCGAGATAGAGAGAAGCAGATGGGAGACAGACAGATGCAGAGTGAGATAGAGAGAAGCAGGTGGAAGAAAGACAGATGCAGAGCTAGATAGAGAGAAGCAGATGGGAGACGGACAGATGAAGAGAGAAGCGAGATAGACAGAGAGAAGCAGATGGGAGACAGACAGATGCATAGTGAGATAGAGAGAAGCAAATGGGAGACAGACAGATGCAGAGCGGGATAGAGAGAAGCAGATGGGAGACGGAGGGATGCAGAGAGAGAGAGAGAGAGAAGCAGATGGGAGACAGACAGATGCAGAGCGAGATAGAGAGAAGCAGATGGGAGACAGACAGATGCAGAGCGAGATAGAGAGAAAGAAGATGGGAGACGGACAGATGGGACAGATGCAGAGCGAGATAGAGAGAAGCAGATGGAAGAAAGACCGATGCAGAGTGGGATAGAGAGAAGCAGGTGGAAGAAAGACTGATGCAGAGCTAGATAGAGAGAAGCAGATGGGAGATGGACAGATGCAGAGCGAGATAGAGAGTAGCAGATGGGAGACAGACAGATGCAGAGCGGGATAGAGAGAAGCAGATGGGAGACAGACAGATGCAGAGCGAGATAGAGAGAAGAAGATGGGAGACAGACAGATGCAGAGTGAGATAGAGAGTAGCAGATGGGAGACAGACAGATGCAGAGCGAGATAGAGAGAAGAAGATGTGAGACGGACAGATGCAGAGCGGGATACAGTGAAGCAGATGGAAGAAAGACTGATGCAGAGCTAGATAGAGAGAAGCAGATGGGAGACAGACAGATGCATAGTGAGATAGAGAGAAGCAAATGGGAGACAGACAGATGCAAAGCGGGATAGAGAGAAGCAGATGCGAGACGGAGGGATGCAGTGCGAGATAGAGAGAAGCAGATGGGAGACAGACAGATGCAGAGCTGGATAGAGAGAAGCAGATGGGAGACAGACAGATGCAGAGCGAGATAGAGAGAAGCAGATGGGAGACAGACAGATGCAGAGCGAGATAGAGAGAAGAAGATGGGAGACAGATAGATGCAGAGTGAGATAGAGAGAAGCAGATGGGAGACGGACAGATGCAGAGCGAGATAGAGAGAAGCAGATGGGAGACGGACAGATGCAGAGCGAGATAGAGAGAAGCAGATGGGAGACAGACAGATGCAGAGTGAGATAGAGAGAAGCAGGAGGAAGAAAGACTGATGCAGAGCTAGATAGAGAGAAGCAGATGGGAGACGGACAGATGCAGAGCGAGATAGAGAGAAGCAGATGGGAGACAGACAGATGCATAGTGAGATAGAGAGAAGCAAATGGGAGACAGACAGATGCAGAGCGGGATAGAGAGAAGCAGATGGGAGACGGAGGGATGCAGTGCGAGATAGAGAGAAGCAGATGGGAGACAGACAGATGCAGAGCGAGATAGAGAGAAGCAGATGGGAGACAGACAGATGCAGAGCGAGATAGAGAGAAGAAGATGGGAGACGGACAGATGCAGAGCGAGATAGAGAGAAGCAGATGGAAGAAAGACCGATGCAGAGCGGGATAGAGAGAAGCAGGTGGAAGAAAGACTGATGCAGAGCTAGATAGAGAGAAGCAGATGGGAGACGGACAGATGCAGAGCGAGATAGAGAGTAGCAGATGGGAGACAGACAGATGCAGAGCGGGACAGAGAGAAGCAGGTGTAAGAAAGACTGATGCAGAGCTAGATAGAGAGAAGCAGATGGGAGACGGACAGATGCAGAGCGAGATAGAGAGAAGCAAATGGGAGACAGACAGATGCAGAGCGGGATAGAGAGAAGCAGATGGGAGACGGAGGGATGCAGTGCGAGATAGAGAGAAGCAGATGGGAGACAGACAGATGCAGAGCGGGATAGAGAGAAGCAGATGGGAGACAGACAGATGCAGAGCGAGATAGAGAGAAGAAGATGGGAGACAGACAGATGCAGAGCGAGATAAAGAGAAGGAGATGGGAGACAGACAGATGCAGAGTGAGATAGAGTGAAGCAGATGGGAGACGGACAGATGCAGAGCGGGATAGAGAGAAGCA
Source organism: Acanthosepion pharaonis (assembly GCA_903632075.3). Classification (NCBI taxonomy): domain Eukaryota; kingdom Metazoa; phylum Mollusca; class Cephalopoda; order Sepiida; family Sepiidae; genus Acanthosepion; species Acanthosepion pharaonis. The sequence continues at coordinate 993,287 of CAHIKZ030005036.1, read as the reverse complement.
GATGGAAGAAAGACTGATGCAGAGCGGGATAGAGAGAAGCAGATGGAAGAAAGACTGATGCAGAGCTAGATAGAGAGAAGCAGATGGGAGACGGACAGATGCAGAGCGAGATAGAGAGTAGCTGATGGGAGACAGACAGATGCAGAGCGTGATAGAGAGAAGCAGGTGGAAGAAAGACTGATGCAGAGCTAGATAGAGAGAAGCAGATGGGAGACGGACAGATGCAGAGCGAGATAGAGAGAAGCAGATGGGAGACAGACAGATGCAGAGCGGGATAGAGAGAAGCAGATGGGAGACGGAGGGATGCAGTGCGATATAGAGAGAAGCAGATGGGAGACAGACAGATGCAGAGCGAGATAGAGAGAAGCAGATGGGAGACGGACAGCTGCAGAGCGAGATAGAGTGAAGCAGATGGGAGACGGAGGGATGCAGTGCGATATAGAGAGAAGTAGATGGGAGACAGACAGATGCAGAGCGAGATAGAGAGAAGAAGATGGGAGACAGACAGGTGCAGAGTGAGATACTGAGAAGCAGATGGGGGACGGACAAATGCAGAGCGAGATAGAGAGAAGCAGATGGGAGACGAATAGATGCAGAGCGAGATAGAGAGAAGCAGATGGAAGAAAGACTGATGCAGAGCGGGATAGAGAGAAGCAGATGGAAGAAAGACTGATGCAGAGGTAGATAGAGAGAAGCAGATTGGAGACGGACAGATGCAGAGCGAGATAGATAGAAGCAGATGGAAGAAAGACTGATGCAGAGCTAGATAGAGAGAAGCAGATGGGAGACGGACAGATGCAGAGCGAGATAGAGAGAAGCAGATGGAAGAAAGACTGATGCAGAGCGAGATAGAGAGAAGCAGATGGGAGACAGACAGATGCAGAGTGAGACAGACAGGCAGACAGAAGCAGAGTGAGAGAGACAAAAGCGGAGGGAGACAGTCAGAAGCAGATAAATTAGAGAGGGGCAGACGGAGACAGACAAAGCTGATTGAGGCAGAAAAAAGCAGAGGGAGACAGACTAACTTTAAATCTGTATTTCAAGTTAGATAGTCAGGCTAAAGCAGTGATCTTCTATAGACATAAGAAGAGTGAAAGAGAGACAAAAGCGGAGTGAGACAGAAATAATTTGTTGGTGTAAATCATAATATATACCTACCAGAAAATCTTCAGAATTTTCAATTCATGCTTTAAGTTGATTTCATTATCAGCAAAATGTTTCTGACGATCTATTCTCCAACTGGATGATTAATAGATCGTTATAGAATACACCGGTATTAACCCTGTTACGCAAAAAAACAAAAAAAAGAAACATCAAAACAATTAACGAACACTGAAACCCTTCATACATATCAGTGTGCATATGATCACTTTCAGACTCTTGTCCAAACACTAAAAATTAGTCGGTTTATATTCTAATGTTCTTTAAAACATCTTTCAATAAAACAAATGTATGTTACGCGCCTGACACCTGGAGTTAATGTCCACACATGAAAAAACAATTCAAACTATAAACACGCAATTACTCTGGTGTGTGAGTTGGTTGGTATAATCTAAAAGCCACTTTCGTTGTCAGGCAAGGCTTATAACAATTATAAATTACGGGGAATACATTGATTTATGTATTAAACAACTAATAAATAACATAATTAGTGCATAATGAGCAAAGATAGCTGTTATGACATGATTTGTGTACCAATAAATGCTACAGCATGATTAAATATATGATACACAATAGGTTAGTAACTGTGTATGAACAGATATATTTTACAGGCATATATGAGATGTAATATAACTGTTAACTTCAAAGTAATTAAAAGAAAATATTACAAATATATTGTGTTAACAGAGTCTACAGGTATAAGGTTGTAGCCTCTGTCTGGTTTTTATCGAACACCACCTGGGATTTTGAAGATAGACCCCATAATTACATATATTATGAAACTATATTATGAATAATTACTTGGATAAGTATATTTCATTTTGATCAAAGGGGCTCCAGGTGGAGCACCCCCACCACACACACTGAAATGTTTTTCGCTTTTAAATTAAATTAAAATTTGAACAAGGGAATGGCTCCTATGAGTTCTTGGATATGTATATTTAATTTTTGTCAAAATGAAGTCCCCGGGATAAAACAACCCCCAGCTCCACTGATTTTTCCTTTCGATTTAAATTTAATTTAAATTTCAACAAGGGAATGATTCCTATCCAAAATATAGAAGGAAAAAGCCAGAAGATGGAGGTCACAGCGGCAAGATCGATATGAGACGATATGGACGTCAAGTCGAGCAACAATTCAACTGTCATATCAATGTTGAAATCTGCTCATCAGTTCCTTCAATCAAGTATTGCATCAGCTACACATCAAAGGGGTCAGATCAAGCTGTTTTTGCACACACACCCACTGATTTTTTTTTTCATTTGATTTAAATCATTTTTAAATTTTACCAAGAAAATGACATAACCCAAATATCGAAGTAAAAAGCCAGACAATGGCGATCAAGATACTGAATAGGTTGAAATGCATCATTTTTCTTCACAAATTATAACAATGATTTAAAACCTATCATCATTTTCTTACGAAAAAAATGTGTGACACGCAGCAAGGCGCGGGTAATTCGGCTAGTTTTAAATAAGACTGTATTATTGAAAGTAAAATTTATTCTAACTTATAATTATTTTGACCGAGAGCGTCAGAGGCTGATATTGGTGTTGCAGTAGGGGTTTAAACCATCCGGCTAATAAAACATATTTTCCGCCTTCTTACAGATAACAGCTGTGCAGTGATCTAGATAAATAGTTTCTGACTTGAAATTGCTTACGAAGTTTATTCACCGAATTCTTCTATGAGAAAAAAAAAAGTTTACATTGATACTTGCTAAATATTTACAGAGGCCAAAAAAATGGATGTGAGCTTTTGCTTTTAATCCAGATATGCAGTTGGTACTGTCTTCTCGCATTGCCTTTACGACCACACCCGGTCATGGGACTGATGATGATGATGATGATGATGATGAGTTGAGAATTTGCAAACGATTAAAGATCCGGGATACTTGATATGCACTGAAAATTGTGGATGCATCGCACACAACGTATTGTTATACAAATGAGGCAATCACAGCATTTTTAGGTTAGCTAAGAATTTAGACGCCAACTGAAGAATAAATGTTATGCATGTTAGATATTTAATTAAGCAAATAAGGATAAGATAGATATACAAATTGCGATGGATAAATTGTCGCCATTTTATATTTTTAATTTGGCGCATGCGTGTTGTTTGTTTTGGATTTGGTCGACTGCACTGTATAGTAGGGTCAATTGGTAACAGTCTGTGAGAAAAAGCATCATGACGCATTTCACTCCACCAGAAGTGAGGAAACGGGATGCTTTACTGATTAGCATTCTTGTCAGAAGCTTCAATACAAACATTTCAGCGTGTTTGGTTGTTAATCTGTGGACAGGGCAGAAGATTCGGAAAGATTTAGATGAGTCTAATGGCGATTATGAAAGTGCGACAACTCGGAAATTTCACTCTGATAGTTCTAAGGAAAAAAACTCCCGAATTTGTTGGCGAGGGCCTCAGACTCAACCTACGAAGATCTACATAAAGGGCCTTGAGGAGGCAGTGCTGTCCTAGGTCAAGAGAGTAGTTGCTGGAATACCCTATGTCTGTCAACGGGACACTGCACCATACCACACAAGCTGAAGAAGCAATCATTGTTCTCAGAAAATTTCTGCGACCATATCAATTGCATCTGGTGACCTAATATCTTAGACTTCAACACCTTGATTATTATTTATGATAGTCAGTTGAACGAGAGACCAACAAACTCTATGTGACACCAAAGATGATCTGAAGGCAAGGATTATGACAGCATTCACCAACTTAAACAAAAAGACCGTCCAGAAGAGTTGCAGGAGATTCTGAAGTCATCGGGAAGTCGTGGTTGAATTTTTGTGGAATTTTGTTAGATGTATCTGTTAAAATAAGATGTCAGTGTTATTTTCATTTTTGCGTATTTTAGACGACAATTTATCCATTGCACTCTGTATGTTTAGATCTAGTTAAGGCCTGGTGTGTAAAAACATAATGTAATTGATTAAAAAGTCTTGACCCATATTTAAACGATGCACCGAAAATTAGGGCTTCGGGAACAATTGAATTATCTAATCAAGATCAGAACGTAAAAAAATCGATTTTCTTCTGAAATAATATAAATTACCTCCAAAATAAGATAAAACAGAAAAAAATTTATCCTGAAGAACAAAAAAATAAGCTTAACAAAGCGCTGATAAGAAACAAGAGATTTAGTTAAAAGAGAGAGAGAGAGAGAGAGAGAGAGAGGTGCTAAAATCTATTCTATCGACTATTGCAGTGAATTGTCCGCTCTTAGTTCGGGGAAGGATTTTGACCGGCTTTAAATAATATTCCAATGCTTGGCCTTGCCCACTTGTCAAGAATTGATTAATGTATGTATTGTTAAGGAACACCGTATCTACAGCGAAATCCGAGGTTCTAATAAGATTTTTCTCTCGGAATGGGTTTGCCCGGTACAAAGCCAGAGAGACATTAAACGGCTTAGCGCAATATTTCTTCCACCGAATTATGAAGGCTGCTCTCACAATTGCCTTCTGGAATCCTACAACTGAAAATCATCCTGCATTGATGGTCCTCTTCTAAGCATAGCTTACATGTGGCACAAGGCTTAAAGTGTGGAGCATCCAGTGAGAGGGGGACCCACTATTAGATAGAAATTGATCTAGCGAGACAGGCTTGTTAACACTAACATCACGGCGAGGTGCCCCAAACGACCTTACATTGATATGTAGCCAAAAATGATAAAAGAATAACCATGAAGTTCTTCGCATGTTAACGTATACAAAACACTTTATATTTATTGTTTAATAGTGCGCGTTTACCATATCTCCTTGGAGATAACTGATATAACAATAACTAATGCAAAGAACACGACTGGGATTCTGATGATGGCTAAAACAAATATTTGATCGTTTACACAAAGATATTTTTCTAAAAAAGGAAAGAACGCGGTGGTAGCTCTATTGGCAGAAAGGAAAAAAAACTGTAATAATAATAATAATAACCTATTACAATTATATGGGACTAACCTGTTACAATTCTATGGGACTAGACAATACACACTGACAGAACAATCAAGGCCAACCGCCCGGATATTGTTATTAAAGAACACAAACAAAAACGGTGCCTCTTTATTGATATGGCAGTCCCTGCTGACTGCAATGTATCTTTGAAGATATTCAAAAAGCTGTCAGAATACAAGGACCTTGAAATAGAAATCTCGAAAATGTGGCATATGGGAACATCAACAATCCCTGTTGTAGTTGGAGCCCTAGGACTGGTTGGAAAAGATTGCAGTAGACTATATGAAGAGATTCCTGGAAGTCCATGCCTCAAGGAGATACAAAAAATTGTTCTGACAAGTACAGCCCACACTTTACGAAGGGCTTTATCGATGTCATTTTTTTTTTTTTTGTCATTTGAAAGAGTTATGACGCCATTTCTAACCTTAGGTCCCTCGGCGGGACCCCGAAAGAAATGTGTAAACGCCAGAAATCAAAGAAAATAATAATAATAATAATAATAATAATAATAATAATAATAATATATGTCGAAGCACAAAATATATATCATCATCAGAACAAAAGGTTAATTCACAATGGCTGAAACATGAATGTTCAGGTTACAACATTCTCAAATGAACTAGAGAACTATCGATTTAGTCATTATTATAATTATATTTTCAAGAAACTTTTCTACTGTAATTGCCATTACAACAGCTCGGTAAAAATCAAACTGACTGGTCTCATTCAATGCCTCGAATACTGAAAGAATGACATTACATCATTGTCGATTAGACCCAGAACTATCACCAATCGAGATGAACGGATATTCCTTCAGGGAGGTCCCCATGTCTTGAGCGCCTGTTGTGACTTCAAGTTGAACTCGTACACACGATCCATCGCTAAAGAGGCTAGATAAATTATCGGTCCCTGTACCGTTTCAGTAAATACTTGACTCGTCGCGCTGTCCTCTACCTTTCCAAAAGGCAGTTCAGGCCGAAAATGTTGTACTGTTGCTATATATGGACACGATAATGTTCACGGGTTCACGCCCTTGACAAATTATTTTCCACACTACAGACGAAACGTCGGGAACCTCTCATGGCTCCTGTGGCTATTTACGTCGAAAGTGTTCAAACGAACTACATGGTTACACTGCGAAGACTCGTCATGCCACCCATATTCTAGCGTAGAACCCGCATCTTCTTCCTATTCCTTTGGTGAATTATCAGTTCTACTCGAACAGATTCTTCCACGAACCGCTGCTCTGTAGAACCAACTTCCAAGTTGATGCTTATCCGCTCACTACAATGTTAATCTGTTCAAATCTAGGATTAACCGTTATCTTCACAACATATCCGCGTAAACTATGAAATTAATCTATAACACTCTACCCTAAGTGGCTCCAGGGTTATGTACAGAATGGATACGATTCATTATTTAAGCATAGATGCAAATAAACATACACACATTTTTTTTTTTTTATTTCGTTTCTGGATCTGATGAAGACTAGAAAGGCGAAACGTGTAATCAAATCTAGTTTCAATTAAAACTTTTCCATTTGTCAAATTTCTTAGAAACTTTGTCCGGATTCTGTATCCTATTTTTAAAAGACATATAATTCTATAAAAACGTGCATGGTGGAAAGAGAACGGCATCATCGTTATGGTTTTCCAGAAGTAGACCAGTCCTTTGCCCGTTTTATAGGTTTTTGTGCACCTGTTAGGATCCCAGCTATGGGCAAATAATTAACCCCAAAACTGGGTTCAAAACACTATGAAAGTATAAAAATTATTTTTTCTTGTACCAGCAATACCTTTTTGAAAAAAAATATTACCAACAATACATTTGACTCTCGACAAAACAACTCTTTACAGAAATAGTCAATGAAACCTGATCTACAAACTGATTTCTTACAAAGAATACGTATTCTTTACACCAGTGCTACTCAAAGTGGTGGTCAGCGAACCGATGCCGATAGGCGAACCTTCAGCTACCGGTACGCGACCAGTATCCAGGCCATGCTAAGGAATCATTTGAAGAATTGGTAGATGCCACCCAAACAGTACACCGCCTTTCGTCCCAAACTTCGTAAATTTTGCTTTCAAATGATGGTTTTTCTACGATTGCTACAACTTTTACTAAAACTTAAAATATTTGGTGCTGTCTGAAATAAATTATTTAATTTGGTATTTGTCGAAATAGATTATTTAGCTACAATGTAATTATAATAATCTGGATTTAGATGAATGTTGATGAGTTTTTATTGATTATAAACCGCAAAAAAAAAAGAGTATGGGATGAAGCGTGTTTTATTCCCGTTCAAAACACGTTTGTTTCAGCGTCGGTGCGTGACTTAGTGTCTTGCTTATGTTTACTGCGGCCAGTACACAGGCAGTGCATTACTTGAATCAGGCAAGTGAGCACGTTTGTGTATATCGGCTTCGCTACCAAGTTTTACATATTTTAACATTCTGTTAATTAACGTTCCCTCATATATATTTTTCAATATAAGATTTCCCACTGCATTTATTCGACTTGCATCCTAATATCGTATTTTAACTATATACCTAAGATTATGAAATTTATGGTAATTATTTCTATCCTTAAGTTACAGATGACGAAGCGAGGCCCATCCAGTTGCCGAAACCACAATTAATTTTGAAACAGATGAAGATGATGTAAATGTACTGAAGTATTGCAAAGAAAAAGAATCTGTACTAATATGACTTCTCATACATTCAAATCGGTTTTGTAGCCACAGATGATGGGGGGGATGCAAAAACAACAGTGTGTAATTTGTGGAGAAGTGTTGGCTAACGAGTCATCAAATCTCAAGAGACATTTAAATACTAAACATGAAGGCATGAATTGAAAGCCAAAATAATTCTTTGAAAGAAAGCGTGCTGATTTAAAAGGCAGCCAGAAACAGATCTTTGAAATTGTACAACTAATTACTTGTGCATTGCGGGCTTCTTATCACTTCGAGTTGCCAAGGTTAAAAGTACATACACAATCGGCGAGACATTAGCGATAAACTGTATTAAATATGTCTCTACGGAAATGGTGAGGAAGCCATCAGCAAAGAAAGTGACTCGCGTACCACTTTCAAATGATACCAGAGCTCGACGAATACACGATGTCTCAAGATATGGAAGACCTACGCATAGAACAAATTAAATTAGCAAATATTTTTCTTTGTAGATTTATGAATGTACAGACTGAGCTAATCAAACTGATTTAAAGGAGGAGTCATTTACTCGGCTTCACTACCAACAAAAACAACTAGTTCTGAACTGTTCAATCTCTGAGCGAATCCATCGTTAACAAATGTGGATTGAATTTCAAGTTTTTTGTAGGCGTGTGTTCTGATACCGCTGCCACAATAATAGGACGGCATCCTGGTGTAATTATCCAGACTGAGATGCATGCTCCAGAATGCATATCGACGCAATGCTTCCTTCACCGAGAAATTCTTGCAGCCAAAAAAAATGTCCATAGAACTAAATAATGCACTCAGCGAAATTGTAAAAATTGTGAATCATTTAAAAGCAAATGCTTTAAATTCGAGACTATTCACTGCATTAGTTGATAATATGGGGGTCTGAACACAAACAGCTCCTATTGCACGCCGATGTACGTTGGTTATCAAGAGGTAAACTCCTGTCAAGAGTATTTGACCTACGAAACGAGTTTTCGAGTTTCTTCATGACAAAAACCCACAACTGTTCACCGATATGAATTGGCTAGCCAAACTGGCTTATTTGGCAATCATCGCTATCTTTAATGATCTCATCATCTCCATGCAGGAAAGAATGACTTCGTTTTTTACAATGGCAAACAAGATCGACGGAGAGAAATGAAATCTAGAAGCATAGAAGATTCGAGTGTCCAGAGATTCTTATGATACGTTTCATCAATTCGCGACAATCAAGCGAAGACCTTGATATAATATCTCTACGAAATGTCATCAGTGAACACTTGACGAATCTGTCAGACCGGTTTCAGTTTTACTTCCCAACAGAATAAGATCTACGGAAAGAAAATTGATTGATCCGAAATCCATTTATTCCACTTCAAGATGGCTTAAGTGTCAGTATAGAGAATACATCGTTGGAGCTGGCTGCTGATGAAGGATTGAAGAGGAGTTTCGAAACTATAACTTCACTTGGTTCATTTTGGATAAAGGTAAAAGTAGAATATCCTGATCTTAGGGAAATTGCTTTGAAAACTCTTCTCCCATTTCCTACAACGTAAACTGGCTTCTCAGCCATGAGTGTTATTAAAGCGAATACAGGAATAATATGGATATTCCTTCTCCATTGAGCGTGGCGTTGTCCTTAATTAAACTACGACTGAATAAACTGAAAAATAACCTTTCACACTAGTAAAGATTAAGGTTATATAATTTTTGTTTTTGAGTTAATAAACTGCTTATTTTTTTATTACTTTTTATATATTTTGATATTGAATTAGTTTTTGCAAAATAAATGAAAGATAAAAAAATAGTCAACTTTTATTATATCCATTGTATATGTCGTTTCCGGTATAAATTAATATTACCACGAAATATTAGCGGTACGTGACACATTGAGAAAAAAAGCCGGTCCGCCACCTCAGATAAATTTGAGAGACACTGTTTTACACTATTTACATTTTTAGGACTGTTGCCTACGTTTTTGTTGGCTACGTCTTTGTTGGCTACGTCTTTGTTGGCATATTTACGACGATTCAGCCGTTGTACGCTCCGCCCTTTTTCAGGAGATTGGAATTACGAGCTGAAACCTTTATTTCGTCCACCGGGGAAGATCATTCTAGTTTCACAGGCCATGCCTCTTCCAGATATCTCTGTATGAGTTATCTCCCTTTTAACTCAACCCTCAATGTTACTGCTCACCTCAGCTTTAGCCAGCTATTGAATTCACAACTCTTTTGGTCAAATTACTGGATTCAACCAACGCTTTTATCCACTTGGCCATGTATCCTCAAGTTGCTCAAACAGAAATATTGGTTTAAGAAGGAGATAAATGATATTGAGACATGTGGAAGAGGCATGGCACGTGGAACTAGAATGATCTTCCCCCGTGTAGACGAAATAAAGGTTTCAGTTCGAGATTCCAATAAACTGAAGAAGGTCGGAGTGTACAATAACCGAAATGTCGTGAATATGGCAACGAAGATAAGGACGACATTCCAAACAATGTAAATAATGCAAATAATTACAATACCTCATTTCAAAAATATAGACAAATACATAGTCTATTCCTAAAAAACTTTGGCAGCATTAAATAAGCCATTGAGGTTGATATGCCTTAAAAACAAATAAACAAAACGTAACCTATCATACTGTGAACAGCTACATTGTGAAAATGTATATTAACATCATGCCATACTGATGTTGACACGCGATAAATTAACTAGATTTAATACTGAAAAAAATATGAGATTAAAAAATATACTTCTAAATTTATTCTTGGCCAATATATTTTTGTTGGAGCAAAATTTGAACCCAACTTTCTGCATAAATGACTTTTAGTACATTTATACATTTGTAAAATCAACAATAGCCACGAAATTGCTTTTTATGAATTCCATAATCATTCAAAGACGTAGCAATATCATGAAATGGGAATAAGATGTTCTTAACACAGCGCGAGTCATTTTGTAGTTTTGTACGAAAAAAAAACAAAAATAAATGAAAATAAATGCAAATAGGAAGACACAAAACAATCCTTTCTATGAAAGTGCCAATGGAAACAAGACTGTTTTATGCCTCGTGGATTTTATTATTGGTGAGAGTAGTGAGGCGTAAGAGACTCGCCCAAGGTCAACGCAAACAACCAGAAGAACTAAACACTGGCTATAACCGTGTTATTGGCATTCGCTTGTTTTATTTGTCTCCCAGACCGTAAACTGATTCAACGAAAATATCTTCCTGCTCTCTCAGCCTTTAATTTTCTTTGCTGCAGTTATTGTTTTTACAATTGGCCACCGTCGTTCCTGTTTCTTCTTGACTCTGCTGTTATGTTCAAATGAAACCTCAAGTCAATCAATAACACTGAGGCTAATGATAACATGACGTTTATTTTACACAACAAATCTAAATATTTCTATATAATCTCATACTTTGTAAATTCAATGCTCACACATAGACAGAAGATTATACAATGAAGATTTACATTATTAAAGAACAACTGATTCTCTGTCAGGCAGTGCGTGAATTCCAATTGACTTATATCTATATCTATATATATATATATATAAAGTGGGATCAAATATTAATCACATATGGATTGGAAACCGAGAGAATGATAAGTAAAGAACAATTAGGAAACGCTTATCCATGTAACGTTTCACTTTTATTAAATGATAAAGATGTAGTAAAGGTAAATTATTTAAGATTGATAAACCTTTCCTATTTGTTCTTTATATTACACACAGACACACATATACAAACACACGCATATATATATATATATATATATATATATATATATATATATATATATATATATATATATATATATCCAATGGTTAGTTTTTAGTTAGCACTTGATGACTGCATCGTAGATTAAAATCAATGTTGTCCTGTTCGTGAGAAAAGTGTGTATATACTTATTATCAATATATATATATATATATATATATATATATATATATATATATAGTAGGTAGTAGGATTATTCCAATGATGTCTTTAATATAAAAATATTAAAAAAGTTAACTACATGATGAGAGCTGAATGTATAAATTTATATACAGAGATATATATATATATATATATATATATATATATATATATATATATATATATATATATATATATATACATATATATATTCTCAAAAATAGAGAATTTTCCTAGAAAAGCTAGATTAGTTTTGACACAAAATTGGCAATAACTTCTCATTCATGTTAATTTTAGTATTATTCATACATATACATAAACATATATATATATATATATATATATATATATATATATATATATATATATATATATATATATATATTATGAAATGGACATTTATGTCTATAAAAAAGAATGTATAAACATAAAATTGTTATATATATATATATAGATATATATATATATATATATGTGTGTGTGTGTGTGTGTGTGTGTGTGTGTGTGTGTGTGTGTGTGTGTGTGTGTGTGTGTGTGAATATCTGTGTTGGGCGACACTGATTTACATTTGCATATACTATTTAATCTAAACACCAGCATATACGTATATGATTTGACGGATTTTGAAATAAGACATTAGGATGATACATTCCCCTTCTATTCAGTCTGGACAACCTCTACCCTGAACTGGGCAATAAAATTACAAAGATTGAACCAAATAAAATAATTTCTAAGACCCTAAAAATCAAACATTATGAGATTTTATTGAATTTTGATGTAATTATTCGGTAATATATAGAATTATTTTATAAAGCTATATCAATTTTTGTAGAAATGTATTTAGGAATATCACTTAATTAAAACGCACATACGTACAAAACTCGATTTTAATGAAATTGAAATGGACACCTGTCCTACGAGGATTAATTTCCATTTTTATTTGGCAACAAATGACTAAACCGAAATGTGGAAAAGTTTAAAACGATTGTTATTACTCCGTCTGAATTTAAACTGTACATATTTTATTTTATATAAATACAGCATTTTAAATTGACTAACAATTTAGATTTGTAATTTGATAATCTTATCAGCAAAGCGATGAATAGCAAACTGCTTTATATCTTCTCTGTCAAATGACGGACTTAATGCACCATCGATTACTTCATTGTCGCTATTCATATCATGACATATTTGTTCGATACGAGTAACACTATTATCACTGTCGTGGTAAGAGTAGTATTCATAATGAAAATCACAATCAATGTATTTACAAAGTCGGGTTGAATATTTTGTAGTCAGTGCGAAATAATAATAATGCCCTTCAATCACTCCCTTCAAATTCAGAAAACTGAGGAAGAAGAAAGAAAGGAATTCGCGAGACTATGTTAAAATTTCTTTGGGACAAAGAAAATCTTCCCTTCACTGAAAATGTGCAGTGAGATCAGAAGAAGTAGAACAGTAATTCGCGAGCCATGTAAAATTGATTTTTGGACCAATAACAACCTTGCCTTCATAGAAATTAACCGTCAGCCCAGAAGAAAAAAAATAGTGACCCTACGCGAAGTCCATTTTTATACAAAATGAGGAGAAAAATAAAATTGAACAGAGAAGAGAGTATGAACGTTCCATTTCAGTTCCTCGTCATTAGCGTTGAAATTCTCGCCAGTGTAAAATTACTCGGCAATTATAGTATCCGCTTCTAACTAGCCCTCGGCGCTTCAAATACTTTTCTCTCAACAACCCAAGAAAGGTAAGTATTTCAAACTATTTCCCTTCGTCTACTTTTGAACGTATGAAAACCATATATATCTTTGGTGAGTAACCTTTGCCTTAAAATTTTTTAATATTATTTCTAGTCAAATCATTTAATCTTTAGTATGAAAATTTCCTCTTGATGACAATACGTTAAAAAGGACTTTAAGATTTCTGATTTATTTTCCTGAAAGCAGCTATGGGCATTATTTCAAGCGTGTAAATTCGTGAAGTACATCCTTATCTTGTTTTGTTAAAATTACCTCTGTGTTTTCTCGTCATCATCATAATTAATTAATCTTCTTGGCGTGAGTAAATCAGCTGTTCATTTTAACTCCTACGCACCACATCACTATTGGCCAAACAAATGTCACAAAATATAACTAAATACCATTTGTTAGTTTTTATTGTTTTGTAAATTGAACGAAACGTAGAGTTTTTTTTATATTTTAGCGATAACTTTAACAACACTAAATTAAATACCTTAAAACCTGCTCCATACGTATTGAAAACAGTTTTATTGCAAAATATTTATGTTATTATTAAGTATTTTTTGAATATTTAATTTTTTTTTTTTATTCCTTTTCAAAACATCCAAAATTTTGATTAAAGCGACATTTTTTTCTTACGTCAGCGATTGTACTTTTAGCGTAGCCATTTTTAGCCTCTTTTTACGGTGACAAATTAATTTGGAAATTTTTGCAAAAATGAAATAACTGTCGGCTTTTAATGACATTCAGAAATTAATGAAATTATTTTTTTTTTTTTATTAGAAAATCTTAGTAAAAATATCTTTTAACATGTTTCATCCACTTATTTAATTTATGAAAACTTGAGAAATTCAACGTGATAATTTTTAATGACTATATTAGTTAAGGACAGAATTATTATTATTTAAATCATAGAATGTATCTTTGGTAAATCAGACCCCGTCTTACCAAAAATCTGTTCTGAATTGAAAAATAAAAAAATCAGTAAAAAAAGACATTATTTTTTTAGAACATTTAATTGCTATTTATGTATAATATATATATATTAAAGACAATATTGAATGAAGAAAAAAATCATTGAAAAATGAATTTTTACAAGATTTGTTTTCGGTTTTTACAATTTTAAATTCAAATTAAATAGTTGTTAAATCTTTTAAAATTCAGTTCCAATGTGATAACTCTTATGAAATATTATTATTAAGTAAAACTGTATTTACTAATCATATATTGTGAAGCATATTTCAATGTGACGGCTTCGGATATGTTAAAAAGAATTTGGATTTGTTTTTTGTATATATTCGATTTGTTTTGGATATTTGTTTTTGTAAATGGGTGCAGAATTTCTAAATATGATGATCAAACCTATAACATTATCATTAAAAGTCTGTTCCACCATACTTAACTATGGATACGTTCGGCAGTCATTTGGCTATCAATAAATCTAATAGACTCAGAAAATCTAGACTCAGTGGTTAAGAAATGATTGTATACAACATTTCATGCAATAAGTAATATTTGTTCCAAATCAAATTAATTTAGCTTTAAATTTGCTATTTTTTCTCAAATAACGATTTAGAAATATATATTTTATTCCGGCAAAATTTTTAAAACATTTTGTCTCCAAATTTGTCCAAATGGCCGTTTTACCGATTTTACTGAAAAAAATATTCCTCTCAATTTAATTTCCGTTTCACTTGCTGAAAATACAAATTTTAAATCCTTTAGCTTTCAATTAAAGTTAAAATAAAAGCTTCAAAAAAGATTTTCCATTTTGAAAAATTCATTTTAAACCTTACGTATTCCGAATTAGTGGAGGTACCTATACTAAATCCTGCAAGTAATTCAACGTGTTGCAAAAAATACTAGTTAGTAAAATGTTAGATTTGCCTGAAGAATCTGTGTAACATGAATTTTAATGAGTCGAAACTTGCTCACCAAAGTACAAGTTATAATTTCGGAAACAAACGAATTTACTTTTCTTTTAGACATCGAAATTCTGTATTTTTCGACCGCAAATTTCACAGCTTCTTTGATCGTTGCTTCTTATTACCTCGCATAAACTTGATTGAGTTTAACTCAAAATAATAATATGTCGGCTTATCCCTGGCAGTATTCATCTTCTGGAATCGTTTTCTATGAAACCGAACTCTCTGTCACAAGATAGATAACTGCTACTACTCAACGGGAGTCTGTTAACCAGCAGGTTAAAATGATCACTGATTATTAATGACTGAAAAGACAGCACCATTATAAGATTATGGGTTTATCCTTTGTAGCCATTCCTGGACATAACGAGTTTTCTAACATTTTCTCGAACAGACGTGTCGATTTAATGCGATGCACAACTTAACACTTCATTAACACCAGACCTAGCATGTGTCTCCGGCCAAGTGTACATTTTACACTTCCCAGGATGAATACAAAACACGAACGTCCACTGTTGTTTTACGTTGAGCGTTTCTCCAGTTATTAATAAGGTGAGATTTTGCTGGAAATCAAAGATATGTTAACCTATCTGCTCTATTTTAAGACTTCTGAAACTTATATAATTTCAAAAAAATATAAACTTGATTTCAATGACTTTTGTGTTAAAATTATTTTTCTCAATTTTAATCTATAGTCAGTCGTATATTTAATAGTAATGTCTGTGATTTACTGCATAAATTCTCTGAATTTCTCCCATTCTCATTTCAAAATTGGCCCCTTTATGATGCAATTGCTCTGTTGCATATTAGATAATATTAAACTTACACTAATAAAATGTAAACTTTATTCGTTTGGAAATTCAGTTAATGCTGAGTATCATTTAAAATTTCACTATAGTCATTAAGTGATAATTCTTTTGAGATTTTTTTTACTATTGTTCACTCAATAGAATACCCAAGAGCCACTGAAAGCAGAGGGTTACTGCGTGTAATTATATTAGCGTAGGAAAGAACAAACGTTAGAAGTATATAGACGAAAAAGACTTTAGAAGGAACCGGAAACCGAATCCTCAAAAGGAAATGATGTATAAACCTCTACTCCTGTTCAAATGACCCGGGAGTAGTGTGAACCAAGCAACAGATGAACTTATCTATCTCCACTGGTGAAGGAGAGAAAAATAAAATGAAATAAATAGTTGGTGAATAAAAGTTCAGAGTTAAGGCTCAGATGATAGCAGATTTAGAAGGCTCCGGAGTCCAAATCCTAAACAGGAAACCATGTATAAGCATCTACTCCTATTGAAATACCCCGGAGTAGTGTGGACCCAACAACAGGCTAACCTATCTACTCCCACTGGTGAAGGAGAGAAAAATAAAATAAAATGTAATAAATACGCGGTGAATAAAACTTCAGAGTTCGAAAAAAGCGTTTTAATCACTAAATTAGGAAACACATCAAAATATTGCTATCATATATGGTCTGTTGCTCCTGCTGTTTCGAGGTCCTTGACAAAATACAATATGCAAGATGATAGATCCAGATCTGGCATATAGTCTACAGTCGCTATCACACAGACGTACCGTGGCCTTCCTCTGTTTCTTCTACAAGTATTTTTACGGCAACTGTTCCGACGAGTTACTTTCGCTGGTTCCCGTACTGCATAAATTTAAACGAGTTACCAGGCTGGCATCTCGGTGCCACACTTTCACTGTCAAAACGGTTAAATGTAACCATCTCTTCTCAAACAACTTCTCTTGCACTTCCCGTCTGTGGAACTCCCTTCCTCTTACTTGCTTCCCCGATGACGATAATCTTTAAATATTCAAGTGTAATGTAAATCGATATCTGACACCCTGTGTTTGTTCCCCGTCTTTCACTGTATTCTTTTCGCAAACACGCCTCTTTTCTTTTGTTCTAAATCCTCTGTAACCCCTTGTGTGCTAATGGCACTCCCGGCTTGCTTGGAGTGAATTGCCTTTAAAAGAAATAAATTCAAAGCCAGGCGCAAAGATCAGCGATTACAGAAGCATAAATGAAGAGGTAAGAAATGAAATTTCCTTTGAATAATCCCAGATCGACTATTGGGCTTTTTTTTTTTTGTACTGGTAGGTTTTTTCGACTTTAGTAGATTATTATTATTCTCAAGGGCAAAGCGAGGTTTTGCGTCAACATTTTTTTGTTTTCATTCGTCGTTTAAATATTCTTATTTCAATACTTATTCTAAAATGCCATTTGTATATAGCAGAACAAAACAAAAACCAACTTTAAATTTATTACTGAATAATTATTACGGATAGCGGTTTAGAGATATATGCTGTTATTTAAAAAGTATAGATTTAAAATATCTTCAACATACGGACGGTATTCGGAAATAGAAAAACGTATAGTATTAATTTGGGCTTCAAAAACATGTCGATGATCAAATTATACAAAAAATAGGAAAAACCAGAGATGCTGAAAATATAAGAATTAAGCGAGATTATAACGATTAAGAAAATGTCGATGCCCGAATTTTTCAAAAGAATTCGAAAAAAAGAGAATAAGAGAAAATACGCCTAAATAGAGATAAAACAAATTTCAGTCGTTGAATAAGTCCACCCAATACAAGTTCCAATAGCTATTCAAGGTAAGGGACGCCTGAATTAAATTGTTGTAATGGTGGTGAAAAGCGGTGCTAATAAGTTTGTGAGGACATGTAGGTGTTCTATGGGTTGACACTGGATTTAAAAAGATAATGATTGTAGTTGTCAGGTAAGCATCCTCTAGGTAATCTGTTCCACAAAGTAGAAGTCCTGGGGAAGGAGCAATCTGAGTGGAACTTACCACTTCCAAAGCAACTCGACGGAAATCTGGGTCATTTGACTCCGTGACCATAACATGGTGAGTTCTGGCTAGTGGGATTAACGAATGAACATTTGGTATAGCAATAGCGATATAGGAGTGTGAGTCTTGTAACGTTTCGTCTGTGGGATAGGAGTTGCAAGATGGGGGATAATTCATATCTCACCAAGCCGTGCAATCGCTTTTGAAACCTGTCGAGGCTAGAGAGAACAGGCCTGTCAGAACAAGCCTACTGACGGCAGCAATACTCTAGTGTTTGCTTGATCCGATTATGTCTTTAAAAGACAGAACACAACAGCAGAAGATAGGTATTTTCTGAAGCGATACTAGAAACCCACCATTTTTCTAGCGTGTTAAGCGATGGCACGAATATACGAGTTCTATTTGAAGTCTGGAATAAGCTTTACACCCAATAGACGTTCGAGGCAAGCTTTGAGTGTATGGCTACTCATCAGGTTTTTATGAAATTTAATGTCTGCTCTGTGGTGATGAAATGTTACGAGCTTTGTTTTGGAGATATTGAATTGTACAGGTCTGTTTTCTCCCCTTTGTGTGGGTTAGGCCAGAGGAGAGATCGTCTGCCACGCAATGATTATTTAATGATTTTGAGGTGCACATAGTTCTAATTGTTGCGAGAGTTCGATGTCCAGTTTCAGATATATTCCATCACTTAGAATGAATGGCTACAAAAGACAAAGAGCCAGTACCTGGAGATAGGCAAGTTCTGCTCCCTTGTAGAATTAGTTAATGTTAATATAACACTCATACATTTGTTGATTTTATCTTAATCTAGAGCCTTATTAAGTTAAGCTTATGAATTAAGCAGAGAATTGTAAGATGTCGAGAGGAAGTATGTTTGAAGGAGAAAAAAAAGAAGGAAAATAGCAACAGGAAAAAACGAGTGGAAAAGGTAGGAGAAAGATTACAACAGAACGGAAGCATTGCCACGGAAAAAACAAGTATTACGAGAAGAAAGAAGGATAAAATGCGAGAGAAAACTTAGCAGAGAAGGAAGAGATTAAGCAGGGGATTATTTAGAAGGTTTACAAATGAAAGAAGAGGGGAAATGAGTGCAAAAGGAAGAATAGTTGAAGTTTTTTTTTGTCTTGGTTTTGTCGGCATATCAATAATTACCAAGTTATTCGTTACCACATTTTGACGTGTTGATAGCTAGATAAATAGGAATAGACTGCAACAGTGTCAAAACAAAAGCTACCTGTATTTCTGGCTTGCACGAGTGTCAACACAAGACTTACATATGTGTCCAGCTTGCACGGGTGTCAAAACAGTACCTACTCATGGGCCATGTCTGCAAGACTTTCAAATGAAAAGTAAAAATGTTTCCGTATTGCACGAGTGTCGAAACAAAGCATAGACGTGGGCCCGGCTTTTACGAGTGTCAAAACAAACCATAGACATGGGTTCGGATACGAAGAGTGTCAATAGAAAACATACATATTGGCCCGATTGGCAAGAGTGTCAAAACAAAGCCCACACATGGGCCCACCTTTCACGTGTATCAAAACAAATCATACGCATGGTCCGGGCTGGGAGTAGTGTTAAAAAAAAAAAAACCTACACATGTGTCCGGCTTGCACGAGCCTATTAAAAAAAAACTATATATGGGCCCGGCTTTTACGAGTGTCAAAACAAAACCTACACATTGACCTGGTTGGGAAGAGTGTCAAAACATTAGCTTCGCATGTGCCCGGTTGATACGTCTGTCAAGATTACACCTACGGGTCCGGCTGCATGAATCTCAGAGAGAAGTAACACATAGGTCCGGTTTGAACAAGAGTTAGCGACACATCGGTCCGATTTGCATGAGTGCAAAAGAAGTATGCATATGTACCTTAAACAGGTGACTCGTTTTGGAGGTGAGCATCCTTTTGCACAAGCCTGCAATCCACGTAGATTTTTATAAGTGAATGTCAGACGGACTTAAGGGTAAAAAGAAGAATTTTGATGAATGTAAGTAAAGTTACAAGTTGAGATAGAAAATGATTACATGTTAAAGTATTACCAAATAAAGAGAACTTCAAGGGAAAAACAAAAGAATGATTACGAGAGAAATCCTGACTACACAACGAGGAAGAAGGGTTAAAACCGAAAGGAGTAACTACAGCAGGGAGTAACAAGAAGTGAAAATAGACTGACATGGAATTCAGTGTCTCTTCTCGGTTGGAATCCTTTTGATTCTCTCGTCGTTTTATTAACGCTCGGCTGCCCTAGTCTCTGCGGATGATTGATGATATTCAACTGATAAGATATCTTATTCTGTTACACTGACTGCAACCACACTCAGCGTGCCAACTTAAGCTGGGAACATTGTAGGCACCTTTATCTTGATATATATGATAACGTCCGCGACTTACTGCGTCTGACACTGTAAATAATATATATATATATATGTTCTGATTTTTTTCTGTCTGTTTTATAATACCAAATTACACCATCAATTTTATTCCAATCTTGAAACTGGCTCCACCATCCGTATGAATCTGGCTCTCAACAAATCAATGATTTAAAAAGAAGGTTGCGAAAATTTAGTGAATCTGGTGAGAGACGATTAATAAGTTTGTAAACCTATACTATTACCTGTTGAATTTTAAGCTTAAATTTTCAGTGATTAGTGTTTGACTTATGTAATCGATACAGAAGTGTTGGCATAAGTGCATTCGGAAAATAAATTATGTTTAAAAATAGAATCGTGCATTCTTTTTTTAAAAAAAAATTAGACTATGGATTTAGTGGCAAATATATGCGCACTTACATACGTATACATGTTTTGAAATCGGTGTCAGCTCAGAAGATTAAAAGACCTAGGATACTCCGCAATGTCACCCTAAGAGTACTCTGAAAGCCACCAAGTACAGAATCGGACCTCGAACTCTGCTGAACTTTGGACCCGCACTCAAGACAACCCGATAAAAACAATTTGTATGAATCGGCAACCTACGAGGAGAGTGAGAAACTGCCTCGCAAGAAAAAGATCAAACTATTGAAGAAAGAAATGAAACCACATGCTTTAGATTCGGCGGTAGTTTATTTGGCGGGATCAAAGAAATGTATAATCAATTTTAGTGTTCTGTGTTTGTTAAAGGTCAATGAAATTACGCCTGAAACCGTGGTTAAAAAGTCTATATATGCTTTTCATAGAGGTATATATATATATATATATATATATATATATATATATATATATATATATATATATATATATATATATTGTAAATGATAATATTAAAATAATATTTTAACTACAGTAAGCGATTATAAAAACATTTTAGTAAATGTTAGTTGACAAAAACGACTATAATAACAGTTATTTGTCAAAAGATGATCATACCTGTAATAGATTTTTTATTATTTCATTTTTGCCGACGTTTTTCATCTTTTCACATAAACCAAGCACGTTAGAGCTTCATTTTCTCATATTAGAATTGCCAACAACATCTCATCTGTGATTTGAGATCATCATTACGTAAAACCCATGCTTCATTTCTGATTTTGAATATGGGGAAACGAAGCCGAGAGAAGAATCACCTTTCATTGCGAGGAAAATGTATTTAGGTGATGTTAACATGAATTTTTACTAATCGCATATTTTAAAGCTTATTACAATCTGAAGACACCGACTATTTTTAAGAGAATTTTATATAAGTTTTTATATATGTATATCGATGCAGAATTTCTTAAATATGGATTTACAAACCGATAAATCTATTAAAATGGGGTCACGTGTTTAATGGGCTGCCGTCTCTTTCGAGAAAAAAAAACAAAACCCTAACGAAAATGTTCGTCTGCTACACCATAGATAATTATGATCACATTCGGCGGTCTATCCGACATCAATAAATTGATTAACATGTCAGAAAAATATCACCCCTTAGGTAGGAAATGCTTGCATTTTATGCTATAAGCAATATTTGTTTCGAACCAGATTAACTTTAAATTTGCTAAGTTCCAGGAATATATATTTTATTTTTGCAAGATTTTTAAATCGGAAAAATAATAAATAATGGCTGACGTGATCGATTTTACTGAAAAAAATGCAACTTTATTCCAATCAAATAATTTCTGTCTTAAACAAAGGAAAATATTTTGCTTACTGGATATAGTAAATTTAATCCTTTAGCTTTCATTTAAAGCTAAATAGAAAGCTTCATGAAAGTTTTTCATTTAAAAATATTAATTTAAATCATATGTATACCGAATTCGTGGAGGTACTTAATATAATAAAAGTAAACAAAAAGGGTTTATTATACTAATTGTTTATTATTTTTGTTGTCAATTCTCAAGAAAAAAGAAAAAATGTATAAATTCACTTATATCATATGTTTAGATTTTATTACTATTCTGATCATCCCTTTTTAAAGCAGTAATTATTTCCGAGGAGTGAAGGTAGTTAAAATAATAGTGGCCTCAAGGAAAAAAAAATGTCCTTTTGACTTTCCTCTTTTCTTTTTTTTTTTTTTTTTTTTTTTTTGTTGTTTTGTTTTTGTTTTTGTTTTTTTTTGTTTTTGTTTTTTTTGGGTTTTTTTTCGGAACGTCCAAGATTGCCAATCAAAGCTTATCAATTACAATTATCTATAAGAATATCGAAGAGAGATTAAAATATCTGGGAGAGTCTTTTGAACGATAAATTTCTCATTTACTTTAATTAAAGAGAATTTTTTTTTTTTAAAGAGAATATTTTTTTTATAATTTGAGACTAATTCTGAACCCACAATTTTGAGATTATGAGTATTTAACATTCAAGCCAAATACTTCTTTCATGTGGCAATGGACAAATGCAACATACTGTTGTGTATAATAACCAGGGAACTGGCTGGAGTCCACAAAAAAAAAAACCTTTACGGTTGCCAGTAAGAATTCCTGACATTTTTCGTCGAAGAAAATTTACCTTTCTTCACTGATTTCCCTTTATATCAAAATCTACTGCTATCTCACATTATATTTTTCTTCAGCTTTTATTTAACCAAAGAAAGAAATACTTGAGGGAATTCGAAAGACGTTGCATTATATATAGTATCTTGTTGCTGGTGTACTTTGACTAATGGCAAATTAAATTTGCCTTTTTAATATAATCAATCTTGTGCTTTCAATAATAATA
This sequence comes from Acanthosepion pharaonis, assembly GCA_903632075.3. Lineage (NCBI taxonomy): Eukaryota > Metazoa > Mollusca > Cephalopoda > Sepiida > Sepiidae > Acanthosepion > Acanthosepion pharaonis. The sequence continues at coordinate 969,932 of CAHIKZ030005036.1, read as the reverse complement.
ATAATAATAATAATAATAATAATAAATGGCCTAGAGATAATGATAAAAGATCCCTAAAACAGAATGCATTTTCTTGCTGACATAAAAGATCCTGAAGACTGTAATGTCTGTTTGAAGATCTTAAAAGAAACTATCAAAATACAAGAATTTTGAAGTGGAAAGCTAAAAATAAATCTGGCGCATGAATACATCAATAATTTCAGTTGTGTTTAGAGCCCTTGTTTTGATTGGGAAAGGTTCTGTGAGAATCAATGAAGTGATCGCTGGTAGCTCATGCCTTAAAGAAATAGAAAACTTTGTTCTAACAAGTACAGCTGACACTTATGTAAAAGGTTAGTGCTCTTAATTTGTTTTATTTTGATATTTCATTTTTTTATGAAAATGCCCAGTGAAAATGTCAAAATGTAATTTCTGAACGTAGATTTCTGGTTGGGACCGGAATTGTAATGCATATACAGTAGAACTCAAAGACTGCAATGTAGCTTTGAAGATATTCAAAAAGTTGTCAAAATACAAGGACCTTGAAATAGAAATCTCGAAAATGTGGCATATGGGAACATCAACAATCCTTGTTGTAGTTGGAGCCCTAAGACTGGTTGGAAAAGATTGCAGTAGACTAATTGAAGGGATTCCTGGAAATTCATGCCTCAAGGAGACACAAAATATTGTTCTGACAAGTACAGCCCACACTTTCTATGTAATTTTTTTTTTTTGTCAGTGGAAAGTGTAATGATGCCATTTCTAACCGTAGGTCCCTGGGCGGGACCCGGAAAGAAATGTTAAACGCCAGAAATCAAAGAAAATAATAATAATAATAATAATAATAATAATAATAATAATAATAATCTGCACAAAACCAATGCCTGCTGCTAGCAATTACCAAGCACATATACTGAATAATTCCGTTAGCCCGAAATACAGATTCTGTGATAAATATCCAGAAACAATTGACCATCTTGTAGCAGGTTGTACGGTTTTAGCACCCACCGATTTGAAAACTCGGCATTTTAGTTTGAGCCAACATATGAACTGAAAAATATGCAACTTTTAATGGAAGGAAACTGCAAGAAACTGGTATGAACCTCACCTAAACCCGATTATAGAGATAAGACCTGTAATTATTTAATGAGATTTTACAATACACACAGACAAAACAATCAAAGCTAATCCCAAGACATCGTGATCAAAACCTACAAGAACAGAATATTCTTTCTTATTGACATGACAGTTCCTGCAGACAGTAATGTATCTTTGAAGATCTTTTAAAAAACACTATGAAAATGTAAGGATCTTGAATTAAAAATCTTAAAAATCTCACACATGAGAACATCAGTCATTCCAGTTTTCGCATTAATTGGAAAATGTTCTGATAGACTCATTGAAGGGATACCTAGCACGTGAACGCAAAGGTTCATCTAGTTTTACAATCTTGAGAAAAAACTTTGTAATATACAAAGATAATATCGTAATAATTGTAAAAAAAAAAAAAAAAAAACAACCGCCCAGAGAGGAACCGGAAGTCTCTTATACATGTCAGACAGTGAATGTAAAGTTCAAATAATGTACAATGTCTCTGTGGAGACGCAACACAGATTGGCTGAGTGTAAGTAACAAATTCTGTAGTGGAATGCAATGTTATATTAAATATCAAAGATTCAGGTTTCGTGTTAATCATTTGATCAGCTTTTTTTAACATTTTGCCGAAACGCCCACTTCGTTACAATCCAGACAGTTGGCGAAAAAAAAACATGATCAAAGAAGATATTCTTAAGAAAATGGGAACTAGAGGCACATTTACAATAAAATCAGGTAGTAGATATCTCTGAGACGTTTTAAAAAGGAAAAAGGGCCCGGAAAATTTAATACTTAGAAGGTGGTCTGAAAGTATTGTCACCCTTTACCTCTCTCCAAACTGTGTTAGCTATCTGAAATAGAAAAATTTATTGTTGGTGTGACAAGACTTTTAGACCACCATGTAGGAGGACGTGGCAGCAGAGAGTAACAATGAGTAATCTGCTAAATGATTTTCGTTGAAGATGCAGGACAAAGAGGGACATTAAAGAATGTAACGTTACTTAGATCAATAGAGAAAGGGAAATTTTGGAGAGCCATGATCGTCGACGTTATGCATGAACATCGCAGACAAAAGAAGGGGTCGTCAGTGGCTCTTGTGATCACTGGATTTTACTTGATTTGATTTAATTTCAAAGAATCTTGTAAATATCTTACGAAAATATATTGGAGATTTTATAATCTCATTTATGTGAAATTAGTTTCTTGATAGGGAAGTTATGCCATATCTTATCGCGTATGAAAACAATTTTCGTTATTCTGAGAAGAAAAGTACGAAAATAGACAGCATATTTACTCCTCCGTTTACATCTCAGGTGAGTTGAAAGTTCGCTTTGTGGGTTCAGACTAAAATAAACTGAAACCAATATGACGGGTTAGAGAGAGAGATGAAGAGAGATAGATGGCGATAAAGATATATGTGGAGAGAGAGAGGTAGAGATGGGTAGAGAGATGGATGGTTTGAGAGAGATGCAAAGACGGGAAGAGAGATGAGGAGACGGAATGAGAGAAAGATGCGGAGACAGACTAAAAGAGAGAGAGAGAGAGAGATGCGGAAATGGTGAGAGATGTGGAGATGAGAGAAGTGGGGGGAACGGCGAGTGAGAAATATGGAGAGAGAAATTGAGGAAGAGAGATAGGGGAGAAAGAGATAGATGGAAAGATAGTTAGAGATGCAGAGACGGAGAGTGGGAGAGATGTAGAGACGGAAAGTGAAAGTGAAAATTGGGGGAGAGAGATAGATGAAGAGCGAGAGAGATGGGGAGAAAGAAAGAGGCGGAGAAAGAAATATTCAAACGGAGAGTGACGGAGTGATATATATATATATATATATATATATATATAGAGAGAGAGAGAGAGATAGATAGATAGATAGATAGATAGATAGATAGATAGATAGATAGATAGATAGGGAGAGCGATGCAGAAGCTGAGAGAGTTTGAGAAATGTGAAAAAGAGGAGAGAAAATGATGCCGAGGCAGAGATGGAAGCGGAGACGAAGAGACAGAAAGAGTCATGCAGAGAGGGAGAGAAAGGTATGTGGAGACGGAGAATGGGAGAGACGGAGACAGTGAGTGAGAGATATAGATGGTTAGAGAGGGTGAGGAGCGCGGGGGTTAGAGAAGTCGAGTTGAAGAGTTAGAAGATGAGAGAAATGGAGAGAGAGAGAGAGAGAGAGAGAGAGAGACAGGTGAGGGAGAGGGAGGAAGTGGGGAGATAAGTTGAGGGGGGGTATTTATAAATCTTTTGTCCTTTTTGTTCAATTACATACGAATGTTTAGTAATTATCCTGTTCTGGGTGTTGTCTGTCCCGTGGACTACATCCTGGTATTTTTTAGGAAGGATAGAATTCAAATTAATACAAATATAAACATATTGCATAAGTGGCGTCATATGTAAAATGACATTCCAAACCTCAACTCCAGCGGAGATGAATCTACGCAATATGTTTGCCTATTATTAGTACTTAATACGCACAATAAACATTTTATACATAGTTTACAATATTGTTTCGATTTGAAACAAAATTAATTTAATCTAGATTGTTTGTTTTTTTTTTGTTTTTTTTTGCAGGGGGGGGCTTTGTATAACATTAACTATTTAATATTTCCTTACAGGGATTTGTATATGGCATTTTAGTCTAATATTAGGATGTGGGAGAAAACAATGATTCTATCCGTTTTTCATTACTCCCTCTGTAGTTTCTTTAACACGAACTTTAACAAAAGCAGAACAAAAGATGGAAAGATTTGACAGTTTATTCACAATTCTAATTCCGATGTACTGCATTTTTATTGGCAAATCAGCATAAAATATTAAAAAAATGAACTTGTAACTTGAATTTAATCAAACATTTCCACGAATCCTTGCTTATATATATGTGTGTGTGTGTAGAGATAGATAGATAGATAGATAGATAGATAGATAGATAGATGGAGAGAGAGAGTATATTTTATGGAAACATATACGTATGAAGTAATCTCTTTTTCCGTATTTTTAAGCGACAGCATTTAAATAGAATTTTGACTTGTATTCGAGATATGTGTCTTTGGTGAACACGAATCAATCTTTATTATTCGGTGTGCAATATATAGATCGCTCAACAGGAGAGAAAGAAGAAATTCTGATTAAACAGAGTGTGTTAGAAATACCTCCCACATTTAAGAGGTTGACAAAAGACCAGGGTAACTGCTACAAAAAAAAAAAAAATTCACGGTTGTTTCAACACATTGCACTAGTTTTTATTCATTTGGTGTGAAAATGACATCCTCCAAACGGTGGCCTCTATTTGCTATTCGCTGTTTTAGGCGATTTAGTCGACTTCTAAAGTTTTCCAACAGCCGACAGTCATTTCTGGCGGTATTTTAGTCGCATTTTGGCGAATAGAATCCTTTAATTCTTCAGTGGTTGCTGGCCGATGTTTATAGACCTCAGCTTTTAAGTACCCCCCCCCAAAAAAAAAAATTAAACGCAGGGAGCGAGATCGGGTGAGTGTGCTGGCCATACAATAACACCGCGTAAAGAAATCAAATGTCCTGGAAACATCTTTCTTAAAACGTCTGTTGATCTTCATACTGTGTGTGCCGTAGCTCCATCCTATTGAAATCACACATCCGGACTACAAATGTCTTTTGGTTTTCCTCATGGAAAGGTCCACATCATCTCCACATACCGGTCACATGTTACTGTAAATGTGTGATCTCCTTTCTCAAAATGTAGGGACCCTATAGACAAAAATTCACAACTGCGCACTACACACTAATTTGTTCACTGTTTAGTGTTCTTTCATGAAGGTGTCTGGGGTTATTCTCAGCCAAACTTGTGAAACTTTTGTTTTTAATGCAGCCAGAGAGATGTGAGGACGCCATTTGCAGAAAGATTTCGTCACGGCACGCAATGAAATTTCTCAAGACGCATTCCTGCAGTTCCTAAACAATCATTAATTTCAATGGGTCAGTTTGTAAAATTCCTCTGACTAATCGATCATACAGTCCCAAAGCAGAAACGTGTTTACGAGGTGGAATTGTAGCAAAATTCAGAACAGACTCACAAACTAGCCTCTTTCTGGAGATACAGTGCTCTGAGGTTTTCCAGTTTGCTTTCCTTTAAAATCTGAACCTTTGGTTCTGAGAATTTTAACTCATGGCAGTATCGATTTTCTATCCGGAATACCACAAAAACCATATTATGCTGTAATTACACATTCACAGGCCTTAAGAAACGTTTCAACGGCAAACACTCGATATATACTGGTTCAAGCTATTATAGTAACTGATGGTATCTGAAAAAAAAGACATAAGCGAGATGAAAACACCATTTCGACTTGCTTAACTTCACTAGCACCACACAAGAGACAGTTTAAAATTGGAGATATATTTCTGTCACACTTTTGTCATACATACATACATATATGAGGATCTCAGAAAGAGATGGGAAAATATGCATCAATTTCCAAGAGGATAAAATCCAGGTAGAACTCAATGCCCAGGACAGACTAAGAATATAATATAAAAGCTCAAACTCTAATATTCCATGGTTATAGTTGTGAAGAAAAGGAAAGAGGAAGAGAGAAGGGGTTACTTACGGACGGGTTGCTTCAGCCTCGGAGGAATTGTGTCCAGCTAAACTGGAACCAAATGACCAACTGATATTTATGGTCTTGGTCGGAGGAGGATTGTGGGAAGCAGTTAGCCTCCTTATAAAAACCCTCCTCTGTATTCTGATGAGACCTATTTTCTCTATCAGCCGACACGTGACTGGTTATTTGTCGTACTGAAGGATTCTTTCTTCTTTTTTCTTCTCTGTTACTCGACCTAGTTGGAGCAGGTCGCAAGAGGAGGATTCCTTTTGCAACCCTTACCAGGCTGTCGCTGCTCTCTTCTGGGTTTTCCCTACTTTACTGTGTCGAAAGTTTTTTTTTCGACATAGTTTATTACATTTGAATCGTAATCATGATCCAATTCATCAGACCTACAAATTTAAAAAAAATTGAATTTGTAGTTCCGATGAATTGGATCGTGATTACGATTCCAATGTATATATGTCTATATATATATTTATATATATATATATATATATATATATATATATATATATATATATATATATATATATATAAATATAGATAACTAGACTCATTTCGAAAAACCCTCGAATCTCTGATTTGCTAATCAAATCAATCTCGAGGGAAAAAAAGGTTTCAAAAAAAGAAAGAGCCACAAACATGGACCTCTGCCGACAAAAAAATCACACAGATGCAGGTCTGAAGCCCAAAGAAAAAACCCCGATACGAGTAACAACTAACTAACAAAAGAGCTCAAATATGTGTGTTTCTCTTTGCCTCGTTAGCCAAACTTTCCCTGACGATCCGTTTAGGTGAAACCTAGGTAGGTTTGTCTGGCTCACTAGGTGTATCTATATATATATATATATATATATATATATATATATTATGTTTTTTAAATTTGATATCATCGCGACACAGAAATTTTCCAAGTTTCAAAACTGAAACTAAATTTATAAATTTAATTATAAAATTAAACAAAAAAACTATAGTCTTGTTCTAATTTCCAGCGATTCCTAGTATCAATTGGACAGAGACTATAAATTCAGTTTTAGATTTGAAACATGGAAATATTCTGTGTCGCGATGGAATCATATTTTTTAAAGGAAAATAATTATTATATTTTGCTCAACTTTTTTGTATCGAGCACTATTTTAAAAAAAAAAAATACTTAAGAAAACCGATTATATATATATATATATATATATATATATATATATATATATATATATATATATATATATATATATATATATATATATGCACAAAAATATTATTTTATGTGTTATTACATTATATTTTATACATATAATTATATAATTTTCATTAATTCTGCATGTTACTATAAAACATTTAAAATTCAGCAAATACATACTTACAGAAAGGAATATACAAATAATATATATATATATATATATATATATATATATATATATATATATATATATATATATGTCTAGAGGAGTAAAGGGTGTAAAATCGCAGAAAAGAAATCCTCTTGAAACACACCTCTGCAAATCCAAGAATGTCATTTGATCATTGGTGAAATATAATTTTTGTTTGCTTTTAAGCTGAATGAAATAATGTTATAAAGTCCCCGTTTTTAGAATTGCGTTTAGCAAAATAAACGCAAGCATGATTCACAAGGATTTTTTTTACAATACAAAACTTAAGATCAATTATGTTAGTACAGACAGGAGCCTATGTGTGTAATAAAAATAGAGATAGATAGAAAGCGAAAGTTAGAGAAATAGAGATAGAGAGAAATGGAAAGAAATGGAGATAGATATGGAGATGTATATAGTTATAAAAATAGAGACAGAAATAGAGAAATATAGTAATAGAACGAAACAGACACAGAGAGGAATGAAATGAAATAGAGTTAGATGTAGATAGAGTGAAATACTCATGTAGATTTAGAAATATATATAAATAGAGAGACAGAGAAAAATAGATAGATAGATAAACATAGACAAACATAAAAAGGAAGATACAGACATTCAGACAAGCATACATACATACATACATACATACATACATACATACATACATACATACATACATACAAATAAATAGATAGATAGATAGATAGATAGATAGATAGATAGATAAACATAGACAAACATAAAAAGGAAGATACAGACATTCAGACAAGCATACATACATACATACATACATACATACATACATACAAATCGATAGATAGATAGATAGATAGATAGATAGATAGATAAATAAACATAGACAAACATACAAAGGAAGATACAGACATTCAGACAAGCTTACATACATACATACATACATACATACATACATACATACAAATCGATAGATAGATAGATAGATAGATAGATAGATAGATAGATAGATAGATAGATAGATAGATAAACATAGACAAACATAAAAAGGAAGATACAGACAAGCATACATACATACATACATACATACATACATACAGATAGATAGATAGATAGATAGATAGATAGATAGATAGATAGATAGATAGATTCTATGTTAGATATTTTTTACTAAAATTCTCTGGATAAATAATGTCCCAGAAAACCTCGAACGAAACCCAGTTGGCACTGATCATCACTTTTAGAATCCTCGACTCTGAACTGGTCCCGAATAAGGCAAATCGTGTTAGTGGTAAATGTGTAAACATTTCACCCACTCAACACGCGTGTAGAAGGATATTGACGGAACGTAGCATTTAGTGATATGAACTTGAAAATTAAAATTTTATATTCAATGTTTGATTTCTCTCAAACAGTAAAAAATATTTCCCAGGTTAAACGTGCGAATTTTCCTTTGTGCGTCTTATCTCAATTGTTCGTGACATGCGAATTTATTATATTACACGTTTTATAACGAAATCAACGTCCGGACTTGCAATTATGCTATCGCTGATAAATGTGCTGAAAGGAGGAAAAACCTAGAAAATCATTCGTAACTGAGTAAATAATTCGATTATTGATGACTGGTTAGAAACGGGTCAGATTTTGAGGTTAGTCTAAGATTTGATCTTTTCGGTATCAGCAGTTTAAACGATATGGTATAAATCAATTAGAATAATGTTCAGAGAAGAAAGGATCAAAACAGTGAAAAGGCAATTGGGAAAAGAATAAACGATAAAATCAAAACACGAACAAATAAAACGGACAAGCAAAAGGGAGAGAGTGGGAATGAATTACAGAGAAAAATGAATAGAGGAAGAGATGAAAAACTGGGGTGTTTTAAAATTAAAAGGGGCAAAATTTGTAGTCATTCAATTGAAAGAAAGAAAAAGAAGAGTCAGTAGGGAAAAGAAAGAATGAAGATGATATCTAATCGTGAACAAACAAAACAAACGGCGAGAAAGATAGATAGATAGATAGATAGATAGATAGATAGATAGAAAGAGAGAGAGAGAGAGAGAATTACTAAAGAGAGAGAAAGAATGGAGGAAAAGATGAAAAAGCTGGGATATTTTAAAATGAACGTAGACAAAATTTGGGAAAAATTCAAGTAAAATAAAGGAAAAAGAAGAGTAAATAAGGAAAAGAAAGAATGAAAATAATATTTAAACGTGAACAAACAAAACAGACTAGAGAGAAAGAGAGAGAGAGAAAGAATTACTAAAGAGAGAGAAAGAATGGAGGAAAAGATGAAAAAGCTGGGATATTTTAAAATGAACGTAGACAAAATTGGGGAAAAATTCAAGTAAAATGAAGAAAAAAGAAGAGTAAATAAGGAAAAGAAAGAATGAAAATGATATTTAAACGTGAACAAACAAAACAGATGAGAGAGAAAGAGAGAGAGAGAAAGAGAGAGAAAGAAAGAATTACAACAGAGAGAGAAAGAATGGAGGAAAAGTTGAAAAAGCTGGGATATTTTAAAATGAACGTAGACAAAATTTGGGAAAAATTCAAGGGAAAGTAAGAAAAGAGGAAGAAAAACCCAAGTATGAAAAGGCCATGTACTCATTCCTACTGATTCTGATTTAACGAGAGTAAAAACTGAGTAGCGTTATCGCTTAAAGAGAGGTAGGTTTACATCCATTGAAAAATGGAGAGGAGAAAAGAGTATGATTAACAAACAGAAAGAAAAGAGGAGAAAAAAGAAAATTGAAAATATACTCGGGAAATATGGAGAAAATTTATAACTCAAATCAAACGATGGCGACAAAGCAGCATAATAAGCGAGGTAGACGAAATGGTTAATATGTAAAAAAGTATAATACAACAGAAAATTTTGTAAAGAATATTTTAATGTATTTCTTCTAAGACAGAAATGTCTTTAAAATCATTACTTAAAATTTTGATAAAAATGTAATAATCCTATAATCTTTATGTGTAAAGAGAATATATTTGTTTAAGAAGACTAGTAATGTCTTCGTTATTCTTTGGGTGACTGATTTGATTTCAGCTTCAACACTTATTCACTGTGACTCAACAAGTTCATTATGCAAATACTTTGCGAGTTATTTTTCAACAATTGAGAGCAAATGAAAAATGCACATCACAAAGATTCTTCCATTCATAAATCTTTGTAATAAAGATCCACTTCTGATATAAAAAGCGGAAATAAGATTAAAATTTATTTTCTTTTTACGTAAGTTTACAAGATATAAGACTTTCGATAAATATAGACACAATTTTCAGTCTATCTATCTATCTATCTATCTATCTATCTATCTATCTATCTATCTATCTCTCTCTCTCTCTCTCTATATATATATATATATATATATATATATATATATATATATATATATATATATATATATATATATATATATTGCGTGCGTGAATGGGTGTATAACTTTTCAGGAAACTATGCAAACCTTAAATATTAAAAAAAGTCAAATAAGATACACGAGAAATCCACTGAAAAATAAATTTTACCGTTGACTTATCATACATATCCCTAATATATCTAATAGCTGAAAACTAGTAAGAATTATAAAAGCTCTTTATATTATGAAAAGCAACACACTACTAATAAAATATGCTGAAATGCTGGAGTTCATAAGTTAAATGTCTGTCAAGCAATATTTCTCGTTGCCTTTTGACACAGAAAGAGACAAGGAAATTACGAAAAGAGAAATAACCACGAAATTGTACACATGTGCACATGCAAACACGTATAAGCGTACACACATACATACGGGTACACACACACAAAAAGAAGAAAAAATCAACCTAACACCAATAAAAAGTGCATGAAATATTTTTTAAATTTAATATGAAAAAAATGAAATGAGAAAATGGACAGACATTTGATGATATCGCCTGACCAGTGGCCCGAACGATTACAAAGCAAAACGATTACAAAACAAAACTACAATAACTCTGTAGCTAAGTGACAAATTTTATATCACATCGATATTCCCATATATATACAAGGATGACGATATTAACTCTCGATATAAAAATTTAATCGGTCAGGCATTGTGTGGAATAAGGAACGAATTTGTAAACAATCACTATTACTGCTGATAATGCAAGACTCCCCCATTTCTCTGAGTGACTGGTGTGTTTATGAAAAAATAAATACGCAAAAATTCGCCTATCTCTCTGCCTGGCGTCGATGGTCTCCAGCTGATAGCAAATAGGTCGGGTTTCCGTCCCGGCCTGAATCGATCGGATATCTAATGTTATTAATGTAACAGCATCATTTGCGGAATCATAGAGAGGACTCTTTTTTTTTCTTAAATATGCTGAGATTTTCTCAAGTTTTGAAAATATTTGGATAGTTTTTATTTATTTCTTGTTTAAATATATTTTTAATTAATGAGATGGGTCGAAAGATTTGTTTATAATAAATATGCCTGCGTCTATCAGTCAGTTATGTACGATACTTGATAAACGTTTAGGCGAACATATATCTTTCGATACATGACTGACGAGGCAGATGTTTTCCCACAGTAAAATTTGACATTTCTTTTTGCGGTAGACCAGTTACCATGCAAGGCTATAGAACTCAGTCTGTCTTGCTTTTTACCCATAGCTTAGAAGTTGATTGATACCTTTCCCAAGTGAATGTAATGGATTTGATTGGAATTCGAACTCGGCTCTCCGATTCCTCAGTCCTAGCCGCTATCCATAGAAGAGGCACGGTGGAGTAATATATACTGTGCTTGCGTCTATATCAAAGTTTAAAAAAAATATATATGCAATGAAATCCTCGTCTGAAGAGCATCTAAAAATATTCTCATCGATCATGAATGGAAATATTCTGAATCTATCACTAACAGGTGACATCTTCATTTTCTTCTGAACTTTCTGAAGCTACGAAAGCAATCCTGTTTATGGATAAAAAAAAACAACATAAAATTAAATGTTAACTGAAAGAGGAATTGTGTGTGTTAACAAATCAAGTATAACAATTTCCTACGACTAGACCATTGACATATTAAACTTTCAGTAAAATATTTGAGCAGGAGTCCTTCGAAAATAACGTGAAATACACGTATAGTATGTATGATTAAATAAGATTTGTCAAAACCAATCTGATTGTTTTAGGAGTTTTTTTTGTGTGTGTCGCTTCATTGAAAAAATAATTGCAGTGTTTTCAAAGAAAATTATTACCACTGCCCCCCCCACCACCACCACACCCGCGGGATGAGATTAAAATAATAGAAAGAAAACATAACTAGAAAATGCGAAAACTTATGGACTCAGTACATATGCTAGGCCAAAAATAATCTTCTAAGCTGACCAAGCATAGGCATGAATACAATATAGGAATCAGTAATACAAAGTGCCAGAGAAAAGTAATAATAATAACAAAATTGCAATATGAGCTCTGGTAAAAACGTTAACTAAGACATTAAGTACGCAAAAATTCATACACTGACATCCGCAAAGACATCTGGCCCAGTGAATAAAAACGTTGGTTGGATCCAGTGACTTGTCCAAAAAGAGTAATTCGTTCAGGGTTAACAAAAACTTGGAGAGTTGAGTTAAAGGTAGATAACTGTGACATCCGGAAGAGGCATGGCACGTGGAACTACAACAGTTTACCCCGGTGGATGAAATAAGCGTTTCAATTTGAAATTCCAATCGCCCGAAGAAAGGTCATGAATATGGCAATAAACATGGGGAGAACAGTCCAAACTATGTAAATAAAATTATTTTGAGATATACCCTTTGCTTTGAGAGAAGTACATCTCTGATTATTTGAAAAAGATAAGAATATCTGATTATTTATCATTCAGTATAGGAGATAAGAATATTATACACAGATTAGGCTGTACTAATGGGCTTTTCTTTCAACACGTTAATTTGCCCCGAAACCAACACATTAAATTAGAGTCTACAGTCATTACCACAGCAACGATGGCCAAACTGGAAAGGATATGGAAGAGCAACAACAACGTCCAGACAAAATCGCTGGTCGTATCCATCCCCCTTTAAAAGTATGATACTTGAGCACTCCTGACAGAGAGAGAAAAAAAATTTAGGCATTCGATTACAAATACTTTGGGAAGCTCACCTGGGTCACAAAACCAGGGACTCTGTACGGAGAATGGTCATGAGTCTCGTGACCCGACAGGAATGTCTATTATTCATCGGAGAGTGCATTATAGCCTCTGCAAGACTATCATGCAAGGCACTGTTGAAAGCAGACGTAGGCGAAGACGGCAACTCAAGTGCTGCACAAAGAGTGGACGGATATGAGAATGCCGGGACTCCTAAGAGCCATAGCAAACAGACCAACCAAGAGCAGGATGTTTGTTTTTTCTATCCTCAAACGATTGAAGCAATCGACGGACTGATGACGATAATGATAACTGTCATGTTCTTAAATTGTTTCGTTTAATCGAAACTTTCATATTCATGCATGGCGTCAAACAGCTTTCTCAGATCGATGGTTAAAAATGGATTCGTGCGAGTGAAGCATATTGATCTCACCGAGACTTTGCATTTCGTTATAGAATAATAAACAACTGCACCAAAATAACAGAAACTATATCATATGAGGACATGGAACAGCAGCCAAAATAAAATAAATTGCACATATAAATAGAAGAAAGAATAATGCTATAATCAAGATGCTGGCGTTCCAGACTACCTAAAATATAAGCCAAGGAAGGAAGCCGCCATCAATACTGGGATGAGCGATAACAGGTACATGACTTGAGAAATATATTTTTCTGTTTTCAAAGAAAGTTTTGAAAGCTTCACGGTCAATGAATGCTGAATATTTCCTTATAGTGAAACGGCTAATATTACCATTTTGTCAGTCAAAATAGTCAACAATTATCCATTTACAAACGAGTTATGTCTAAATTTCCGGCAGTTTTTAATAACATGTACTTCGCGGTCTTTATCGAAGTTGTCGAACAATCGTGAGAACTTTCTGTAAAGGTGTGGAGTTATTCAGGTGGAAGTGACGTCATTAAGTGAGTGTGTACATTATGAGAGTCACATTATCAATGACGTTATTTTTCTTGCCAGTGCATCTCGTCTCCAAATAATCACATCGCCTCTCCAATGAAGACTCGACTATCAGAGAATTCTGACTTATTCTGGCCTAAATCGTCGTTGAAACCTTTATTTGTGGGTCGCGAACAGTGCTTTATGTCCCTCGCTATCTTATCAACAGTTGATTTTTTTCTACGTACATTTATATACGTTACAAATTAAACTAAACTAAGCATAACTGACTATTAAAGGATAAAAAAAGATCGAGTATTTTGGCATCATTCTGCGGGAAATGGGTCAAAATTGTTTGTTTTTTTTCAAGTTGAGTCTCGAATAAACACTATAAAATTACCATTTTTATCCCTAATGTTGAATGTGTTAAAATTATTCAACTCTTTAAGAATAAATATCTCAAACTGATGTTTAAAATTGCTGCAAAATATTGTTGCTTTATTTAAGCTGGAATGATTTATTATGACATGTCTCTAGGGTTTTATTTAGAGACATTGTATTTATTTTCAATTTTACGAGTTCTTCCCTTATATTTCATAGAATCTATTATTGTACATAATTAGGTTATAATAAAAGTTGTATTTTATATGAATACTACCTTATGAAAATTAAGATGTGGTATAGTGGAGTGGGGGAATATCATAGATTCAGGGGGTGTACGAGATTCTTGTACCGATCCTGACTTTACAAACGGATAATTTTCATATATATATATATATACATTCCCCCCGCCCACTATACCACATCTTAATTTTCACAAGGTAGTATTCATATAAAATACAACTTTTATTATAACCTAATTATGTACAATAATAGATTCTATGAAATATAAGGAACAACTCGTATATATATATATATATATATATATATATATATATATATATATATATATATATTGGAATATCCGGAAAAGATATATAATTGTGCGTCTATGAAAATATTAGAATAAATCGAATTCTTCATCGCAAGAATTAATTTGTGATTAAAGACTTTTCAAAGCTTAGCGGAATTTTCATTTCTAGAATTATGGATATTAAAATGTGTTATTATGTTCCTAACGTTTATTAACGGAGTCAGAATTTTTTAAAGTTCCATGGTCTTTTAAAACGTAAAAATGAAAAATGAGATTTCTTCGCGTATTAATTGTAGATTCATGCATCTTCGGAGATTATTTATATCTATTTAAGATAAGGGTTGTAATCTTTCTTAGTATTATTATGCAAGTTATAGTCTTATCGTGGATTATTTTGAGTGTTTTTTCTTTTTGGGTAGGATTATGAACGCTCTTTTAATATAAGGGATTTTTTTTTTATGGGATGGAATTTTCGATGATGACATCACAGAATACATACAGAATTGCGATGCTTATCGACGACAATGTAAAATTGACTCATTATTTGGCAAAAACTAACCACTCACCCTACGTGTTTTCATCTAATTTTGACCGTAATTAAAATTGTGATATATGCCAATAGCGACAATGATACAAAAAACAGATTCTGTAGCGATATCAGCGTCAGCCGGTATATTGTTAAATGGAAATATCTGAAATGTCACAAAAATTTTGCCAGACATTTATTTTCCTGATGACTATCAGTTAGATGAAGTGGACTTCACACAGCACATGACAAACGACCCTGACAAAGAGAGTCACTGAATGAAGCCAGCCATTTATAAATCACTTTGTTGGGCAACGATGACAAGAAAAAGAACAATATAAGAAAGTGGTCACTAGCAGCCGAATACAGCGAGATCAGAAGCACAAAGAAAGAGAGGCAAGAGACCGTCTCGCCTCAACACTGCAGAGTTAGAAAGTTCATCTCCCCTTCTCCTTTGATCTCTGCCTCACTTGCCTATAGCATTAGGTTACAATCAGAATAAGATTTATCTATTACTGCAATAGTCTCAAGGTTTATTTCGTGGGTGGCTTTTTAGCCAAAAAGTTGTTTTTAAAACCACAAAGGTTTGACTGAAAGAAGCTATACTCTGAGAATGAACCTGGCGTTTAGTCTGAGCTGCAATATAAAATAATAAAAAAATAGGTATGAACAATTACGAATCTCGAATGAATTGATTATAATTTAGCAAGTACTCAAAAGTACTTTTCAACATTCTTAACAGATTAAAGTTACTATTCCTCTCGTGGAGAAAATGTTAAGATTAGACTTACAGCCATTATTAATATTCAGTGTTGTCGTCAGCTATTAGACATAAATTGTTTACATGGATCTGCCATATTGACAATGGGATTTTCAACGATATTCTTTATTCAAAGAATATCCCCTAGAATACAAATGACTGTTTTAGATCCCTTTGAATTATTACGCACTTACCTTCATTTATGTATTTTTCCCTACGTTAATTCTAAATGCCTGTCCACAATTTCTGTTATTGCTAGAAGCAACGTTTGAATATTACCAACCGTCTTTGCTTCCGTTCCGCCATTCATTCACCAATAACTCTTTAGATAAGATATTCTCTATTTCCTTTGCTTCTAATTCACTCAATATGTTCAGTAACTGCTAGATTTCCCAAACATTCTTTTTTCATAATATTTTTACTTCAACTGTTCAACTTCTTTAAGTTAAGTATTTTTATAGTTTTAGATAATTACAATAATTATTGATTTATTGTTGCTCTGAGAACTTTTATCATCAAAAGGTGTGGTGATATTATTTTGGGTTCATAAACATTGTGCGTGTTGTGTGTGTGTGTCTCTCTCTCTCTCTCTCTCTCTCTCTCTCTCTCTCTCTCTGTGTGTGTGTGTGTGTGTGTGTGTGTACGCGCGTGCGCATACATTCATAAAACGACTTTTGCAACAAAAAAATTCAAGTTTCATCATGAGGCAAAATTGAAGTGTCCGGGATCACGGGACAATTATTTCATAATTAAACACCATAGCAGTAGAAAGAGATAACATCAGACCTTGTTCGCACTTCGTCATATTGCTGTGGTATATCCCGTCACTTTGAGCAGACAGACACCGTTTAATAAAAATGGTGTGTCTATTTCAAATACGGAGTATCCACTATAATAACATTTGAATTAGCAAGAAAGAAAGACATTTTACGCGCTTACATGTCTTTCATTTCTGAATACTGAGGTTTTAATATTTGTTGGGATACGTGAACGTGATGTGTTTTTTTTTGTTTTGTTTTGTTTTTGTTTTGAAATCTTGGGCGATCACGTTACCGTGTTTAGTGTAGACTCTGTGATTTTAAATTCATTTGAGACTGTCAATTCCACAATTTTAGTTTAATGATTGTTGATTGCCTTAACTTAATTAATATACCACATAAACTTGATATATTTGTTTACAAGAGAAAACTTATCAAACGAATACAGACATAGCTTATGTTTTTCCAATCACAATACTTTTTAAATGAACATTTTTCTGCCGAGACAAACACACACACACACACACACACACACACACACACACACACACACACACACACACACACACACACACTTTTGCATTTAGGCAACAATCAGTCTTTTATACATGTTTCATTAAAGACGGCAGCGAGGTACCGCCGTTAAGGTTTTCATTTAATTTGTCTTGTGTTCGAACAAGTGTTTTCTTTTCTGACTACAAAGTGTATAGAAACTGCCCAAATGTTTTGCAATTCCGGGTGTTTTCGGCTTTTAGCCGAGGATGATTTTATTTTTATTTTTTAACCAGACGGACACACATACACAATGAAGAATTCACACATGCACACACACAATATATATATATATATATATATATATATATATATATATATATATATATATATATGCAGATCCAACATGTATGGGAATCTGACATGATGATAAATTAAAGAACAAATAGTAAACGTATATCTATCTAACATATTTCACTTCTAAAACCGTAGATAATTCAATATGTATGTAAATTTATAAACTTTTCTCTCTTTTTGTCTGTTTTCTTTCAATCTCTGACGAAGCTTTAATAAAAGTGAAACATGTTTGATTGTTATAGTATTCCAATTTGTTCTTTTTTTTTTATATTTATATATATATATATATATATATATATATATATATATATATATATATATATATATATATATATATATATATATGTGTGTGTGCGCGTATGTGTGCGCGTGCTAATCATTTTGATTCATTTATAAAAATGTTTACGGACATGTCCTGTTGAGACATTGGTTTTTGTACGATCACCGAAGTTAATAAAATTCTTTCATTTCCTGGATGAACAAAGATAAGCAACATCGAGCCAGGCCAGTACTTAAATGTGCGGGAATACCAAGTTCTGTCAGTCTGGATGTGTGGATGATGTAATGAATCCTGTCTTGGAATTCTTATTCGGTGGGTTGAGTTTCAATTCTAGTTGAATTCGTTTTATTCACTTACGCTTAAATACCATATGGAAAGGTATTAATCCAACATTTCTTCCTCCAGGGATGAGTGAATTAGTAAAAATTGTAACACTAAATCATTACTATTTAAAAAAAATTACAATTTGAAAATATTTTCTGGTTTAAACAACTTGCAAAGTGTTGTTAAGCAAGGTAGCAAGGGAAGGAGGGCACCAGAGAAATTGTAATGATATGATGTTGTTGTACACATCTAAAAAAATAAATCGAACACAATTAACATTTGAATCAACATGGTGCCTTTATGAAGGGAGGGCCAACTGACCTGCAGTGAATCTTTATTGTCATTCTGATTGGTTAATAAGAGAATGAGCTAAGGGAGATAATGAATATTGTATTTACTCAATACAACACATCTCCTCATTTGAATAAGTTTGTATTACTAATTAACTTAATGGGATTTAACTTAATTTTATGAACAGAGGTAGACTACTGTCATGTTTGGCATTATTCTAGCCATATTTTTTCTGCGATTCTGTATCACGTTGCTGTGTTGATGGCACAACCAATTCTGATCACAGTTATGTAAGAATCTGGTCGTGGCTCATTTGACAGTGGCTGCACAGCTGTAATTGTTTCTTTCTCGGTTGGTGTTGCTTTGGATTGGAACTGATGGTAAGCCTCTGTCAATGGCCGTATGTCCCTTTGGTTTATTCTATATTTATTTCCAGTTATCGTTTCCACCTTGCACGTTCTCGGTTGATAGCCTTTTTTTTATTTGCTCTACTCATCAAGACTTCATGCTAGCATACTTAACTCGCAGATGTATGGGGGTCCCAAAATCTTTTATGTGCTTAGGGCACCTATGAGTCTTAATGATAAGCATTAGAAAACAAAACAATGAATCAATATGATTTAGAAAAAAACAAAGGAAGTATCCATTGGAATAAATTAAAAATATGATAAAATAAAAAGATCAATAATTTAATTTATCGAGTGAAATGTTCCATTTCCAAAAAGTTTGTTGTTAAATTTTATTACGTATGTCAAGATTCCTATGTACTTTTGCTTCTTCAATACTTAAATGTACAATTCTTTCATCTGTACATATGTAATAACCGCGCGTGTTTTGATATATTACTAATTAAAGTGATGCAAACCACATGCATAAAGGTCACTGCATGCTTTGAAGTAGGTTAGAAATATGTACGTGTTTGCCATATCAAAGTAGATAGATAATAATAGCAACTTAAAGAAAGAAAATATATTTTCTATGGAATATTTTGATGGAATACCGCCAAATATCGGCTGGCAACTTTTAAATGTGTAATCATAGAGAGAAGAAACTCCACCTCGTGCTATCATATGAGGCACTATAAGTAATATTAACCATTATTTTCTAGAATTAAAGAGATGATATATTTTCTGTGACTTATGATGCTTAGAGAAAAAAGGAAAGAAAGAATAAAGGAAATAAAGAAAACAAGGAATATAAAAGCAAACGAAAAAAAGCAAAGAGAGAAAAAGAGAATAAACGAAAAAAAGAAACAAAGAAAAAGGAACGAAAGTGAAAATTGAGAAAAAAAATGAAAGAAAAAAGGGAAAGAAGAGGAAAAAAGGAAAAAGATAGAAAGAAAATTAGAAAGAAAGAAAAACGGAAAACAAGAAAAAGGAGAGAAGGAAAAGGGAAAAAAGAAAAGGAAAAAGGAAACAGCAAAAAAAAAAAGAAAAAGAAAAAGTAAAGAAAGAAAAATAAAAGCGAGAAAGAAAAGAAACAAAGAAAATAAACGATTAAAGAAATTAAGAAAAATAAAGAAAAGAAACATACGGGTGATTATATGCATTATTTGATTATTATTATATGCTTAATTTGAAAATAAAAGGAAAAGAAAAAATGGTTCAATGCAAAAATCAGAGAAAGAGAGAACTATTTTAAAATAATAAAAAATATTCCTACAGAAACAAAGTTAGTAGCCAAATTAATAAGTTAGATATTATAAAGTACAGGCTCTCGAAAAAGTAGTTGAGCAACATGCTCCATAAGTTTATATGGGGTTGAGGTCAAGAGATTGGGGCGGCCATGTCATAACACTCACCTGCTTCTCATCAAAGTATTCCTTCATCAATTGATTTGTGACAGGGAGCCTTATCCTGCATAAAAATGAGCTTGTGGGGTCGATTTTCACCCATTAAGCAGAAGGAAGCAGACAAGACTCTAAAATTCTCTTGTACTGCTCGCTCCTGAGGGTCTTTTCAATAGGTTTTAAGAAACCAGTTCCATGAAAAGAAAAGAATCTCCAGAACATAATACTGAACGGATGCTTGACAGTACTTACTGCAAAATTCAAAGAGCTTTCAAAGCTTCTTCTGATTTTAGATCGCTTATCCTTTGAATTTAGCTCAACTTTCGTTTCATCGAAGAAGAGAACATGTAGTAAAAAATATCAGGTGAGTCACTTTTATCGAACAGCACTGTACAAGTTACAAGCACATGGACAGTTACATTGAGTGCGTGTGGTGAATATTATGTGTGTGTGTTGTGGTGAGTGTTTGTACGTACGTGTACCCAGAATTTGGGAAACGCTGTATCTGTGAGAGCTCACATCTGCGAGGTGGTATAAGTCGGAAGGCCTGAGGAAAAAAAGAGATCGAGACGATGGGTGAGCCAGTATTTATAGCCAAGGGAGAGAGACCTCTGGTGAAGGGTTATGGAGCTGAGGAGGAGCTAACTCCGACAATATCAAGCTGCAAACTTCTTTAATATCCGAGCCCAGCTCGAATTTTGAATTGTTCATTTATAAGGCAACCACTGTTTCTCAACTTGGAATATTAGCGTTCTATTATTGTCCTCAACCGTTTTCTCATTTGATACGGTATTTTACCAAGCTAGTCCTGTTATCACTGAAGACACTTAAATTGAAAAAGATATTAAAATTAAAGACAAGAATCTTTTCTGAATTCAAAAAATATCAATACGTAAATGATGAATATTATTATAAAAAAAAAATCCTACAATTGAATAATCGGATAGCGGAGTTTGCTTTTTCCACCGGATATGTTATTACTTTGCTTACTGACTTTTCTCAAAACATGTGCCTAATAGCTTTAATGGTAAACAAGTGTCTTCAATTCTTCCTCGGTAATCTGTCATTGGTAATGCCCTTGGGTAGATGATCCGATTTTTTCATAGATTTTCAGTTTTTCCAAACACTTTCCAATAACTGTCCCTGCTCAAAGCTTGCCAGTTATGATGGCGGAGATGGGGAAGAGGGGGATTTATAACTTTCCCAAGGGTATTTGTGCGTAAGAGAATAAAACAAATCAGAGTGGAATTAGAACTCGGCTCTGCAATTAAAATTCCGAGCCATTATCCATTACACCACCCGCACATCCAAACTTACAGTACCTGGTATTCCCAAGTGGTTACCCATCTAGGTAATCACTAGGTTTGTATGGAATCTGAGAATACTGTGGACGGAATAGAATATTAGAAAATAAAATGAAAATAAAAAAAAAGAGCATGATACATAATATTGCAAAGTGAGAGTTTCTAGAACGTATAATGAAGAAAATAGGCCTGGTAAATGTGACACTCACAAGGCACAGTGAAGACGAGATGGAGAAAAGAAAGCGGCGAGTAATTTACTAAACTAGTTTGTGCAGATGGAAGTCATCACGGAGAGAAGAGATAATAAAATATGCAAACTTTGCTAAAAGTGAGAAAAAAAAAGGAAAGAAAAAAGGGAAATAAGAAAGAAGGGGAAAAAAGGAAAAAGATAGAAAGAAAATTAGAAAGAAAGAAAAACGGAAAGCAAGAAAAAGAAAAGAAGGAAAAATGTTGCTTCCAAAATCCAACTGTCTGATCAAATTGTATGTTTAAACAGTTTGAAAATTAGAGTTCTAGTATTAGTTGTGGAAAAATATCCAAAGACTCAATGTTCTTTATGTTCATGTGGCCCATCAGGACGTTGGAGATCATGGCTCGCCACAACATCCTATCCCTTGTAGCTCTTCATAAACTTTGTCATTCTGGTATTTCTCCTAAGCTCTGTTCCACCATCCATTTATTTTTCTGTCCAGATCTGTTTAAATGACAAAATCAGAAAAAAAAATGAAAGTTTTTATCCCCTAAGAAAATTTCTAGTGTGTGTACAACTGTCATTTTTTTTTAACATCGTTTGCAAAAGAAAGCAAGATATTGCGTCAAACTATATCAGTTGACATATGCAAGTTTGTCTTTGAAGTTTGAACAAGAAATTTACCATCAATCCAAA
Organism: Acanthosepion pharaonis; assembly: GCA_903632075.3. Taxonomy (NCBI): domain Eukaryota; kingdom Metazoa; phylum Mollusca; class Cephalopoda; order Sepiida; family Sepiidae; genus Acanthosepion; species Acanthosepion pharaonis. The sequence continues at coordinate 947,254 of CAHIKZ030005036.1, read as the reverse complement.
AAATGGCCAATGGGAACTCACATGATCTCTAATTTTGCAAATATCTTCATGACAAACTTCGAAGAAATACTATTTTCAAATCACAGAATGGTTATGGTGATTTTATAAGCTCGACTTAGGTGTGGCACAAGGCCAAATATATGAGGCACTTAGTGAGAATCTAGCTCACTGCTCAGTCGTAATTGTTCTACAGAGAAAAAACTGCTAGCCTTTACACCACGTCGATGCATTCAAACGATTTTCTAAGCTTTGTTTAGATGTGGCACAACGTCGAAATTTTGAAGCACCCAGTGAGGATCGTAAATGGTTTAGCGAGACACACTTGGTAACCATTGCAGCATGTCGAAGTGCCCCGCATTATAAATATGAAACAGTACATTGTCTGCGATTTATTGATAATATTATCTTCATTTGGGAACGAATGCTTGCTGAGTTTTCTACAATTCTGTGATACTTTTGCGCAAAAGGACATTTTTTTTTTATCAAACATGACTTTTTATCAAGCATAAAATTTACCTGATGTTTCTCAAAAACTGGCGTTGAATTTTTAGATACTATATTAAATTTCATAAAGAGTCAGCTGATGACCGAGCTATTTTGCAAGCTTACGTCACTACGCTTTTATTTTCACCGCATTTCTGAACCTGTCACACGATAAATATCAAACCCTGCTCCAATATTTGCACAGAAGATGAATTTGCACGAAGATAAAATATTATTGGAAACTCATAATGTCCTTCAGCATTACATAAAATGTAGCTATCATAAGTTGCGAATGAAACAAATCACCAATGAAACAGGTGCTGAAAAAATATTGTTATCTATCTATATCTATAATTCTCAAAATATGTGTGTGTGTGTGTGTGTGTGTGTGTGTGATCGGATGTTGTTTAGGCATTTCCACAGTTTACATCCGATTTCGATGATTTTTTGTGTTTGATTCCATTCTTCAGTGCCAGTTTTGAGTCCAAGCTGTTGGCGACAATGGCTCTCCACTACTTCCTGTCTATTATAACATTCAGCAACGTTTTACTATCTGTTCTTGGATATATATCGTTCATACAAACTTTATTAAAAATAAATAGTTTAAATTATTATAATAATGTTTATTATTATACAATTTCCTTTTCAGACCCACCCCCAGTCCATTTAGATTGCTAGCCAGCCACCCCCAATTTGGGGATGTGCCTCAGTTGCACCAAATTGTTGTTCCTAATATTGATTTTCGGGTGGGCTGACCTTAAACTTAAACTGCTCCAGTTGAACAGCAAAAATTCCCAGTAATGAAAGATCCGGGCGAAGACTGGTTATACTGCTAGTTAATGATATTAGTATTTCATTTCTGGACAGCATATGATATTGGTCACTTCAAAATGTTTATTTTTATCCCATGTTTTCTGGTTTTAGAAAATAAACCGGTCATTTGATTTTTTTTCTTCGACAGCCTGTATTCAATACTTTTGGAAATATACTTTATTTTCCAATATGCCTCGACTTTGTAATGGCATCTTTCCAAATCACCATCTTTCCAAACCCTGCAATGTTTTTTTTTTTTCTTGAACCACAAATGTTCAAGCATTGTATTTTTGAAATGAATATTTTGCCGACCCAATAACAATTTTCAGCACCCGCCTGTTAGTAATGAGTCTCCATTTTCTGAGTCTGCTTTACTCGATGTAAGCCCACTTCATTCTTAGTGATTATCATTCTGTCTTTTGTTACAAAGGCATGTTCGATAAGAATGTCACAGTGGATTGTAAGATCAGTTAGGAGAAAACAGGGGAAAAAACGCAAAACAGTGATAAGGTAACTGCTGATTGAAGATCAAACGGAAACGAGGCTGATTATTTTCATTGATTACGTTTAGCCTGTTATTTTAAAATTTTAATTTATTACATGATTTAGAAAAAAGAACAAGTGTGTAGGAAATAATACAAAAGCAAACTTAGACCTGGTAAAGTCTATGAGATATCACCGTTAAACAATCTAATTCTAATTATTTCTTACGTTATTGGTTGATATCCATTATAAAAGAACAAAGTGGGACGTGATGCTTATTGTGACAATGTATTGTTGCAAATGATCGAGGAAGAAATCAAGAGGCCATAAAAAAGAGAGTAAAATACTTACAAATATCTCATCATTTCTGTCTTAATTTCTGGGATGAGAAGCTATCATTATTTACATTCAGGTGATTTTCCTAATTTTGTTGTTTTTATCACAACTGTTTGTCATTTATCAAATGTACACGGTGCAATGGGTAAATTGTCATAGTTTTATATTTTTAATTTCGCGCATGTGCGTTGGTTGCTTTTGTTTTTTTCGACTGTATAGTATAGTAGAGTCAGTTGGGCACCGTGACGCAATTCACTCCACCAGAAATTTGGAAACGACATTCTGTACTGATTAGCTTTCGGTCCGTAAGTGCAGAGGATTCGAAAAGAGTTCGATGAGTCTAATCGTGATTACGAAGTTGTTTGGAGTCGTCACTTGTGATGGCAACCTTTATTTCCATTCATTTTCCCACATGGTCTCAGACAGGGAGGCCTACATCAAGTGACTTGAGGAAGTAGTGCTACACTGGATAAAGAGGGCGGCTGCTGGAAGACCTATGTCTGGCAATGGCATTTTGCTCCGGGCAAAACAAGCAGGAGAACCCAGTCATGGCTGTCAGACAATTTCTGAGGCCACCTCACCCCTTAAATATGGCGACCTAACTCTCCGGACTACAACCAATTTGATTATTACCCGTGGGGCGCACTTGAGCAAGAGACCAACACAATTCCTTTTAACCGACCCATTATCCAATACACCCCCGCACATTAAAGCTTACAGCACCTGGTATTCCGAAGTTGTTACCCATCTAGGCAATGACCAAGTTTGGATGGAGGCTGAGATTACTATGGACGGAAAAGAAAATGAAAATAAAAAAGAAAATGATACATAATATTGGAAAGCAAGTGTTTCTAGAACATATAATGAGGAAACTAGGCCTGGGAAATGTGACACTCACAAGGCACAGTGACGATGAGATGGAAAGAAGAAAGCAGCGAGTAATCTATTAAACATGCCATCATGGAGAGCATAAACTATGCAAACAAAGTTACCAAAGATAAACGTTGCTTTCAAAATCCAGCTGTCTGACCAAATTGTATGCTTAAACAGTTTGAAAATCAGAGTTCTAGTATTAGTTGTGGAAAAAACTTAATTCCAGAAATGACCGTTGTGTGTCACTGAGGTAAAGAGTCGGGAAAAAAACTTTCAGCCAAAACCATACGTACATTTTGCATCTTCCGATTTCATAGGACGCAGAGGAGATTAGTCATTTGTTGGTGAGTAATAGCGAAAGTTGTACGTGTTCAGTTTATACTATTGGCAGGAAATGAGTGAAAAGAAATCTGGAGCATCGGGTTAGCATCATGTTTTGTGTGAACTTTGGCAAAATATCTAGTAAGGTATTAGCCTCATTGAAAATGGCTTATGTTGAACATGCTTTGAGGAAATCTGGTGTTTTAAGAGGTTTAATTAGTCCAAGGAAGTGTAGCATTGTGTGCACTATGGTTGAAGAACCGGATAGACAAAAAATAAACAAAAACCGGCTCAGATATGAACCAAGGGTGAAAATATGAACAAAGGGTGAAAATATGAACAAAGAGTTAAAATCTCGAATATAGAAACAGTGCGATGGATTCTATGAGATTTTGGAATGAGAATAATTTCAGGAAAACATGGCCCACAACATCAAAATTCGCACTTGTGAAATATGAAACGATAGTATTGTATCGTCGAGGTGAATAATACACAGAGAAGAACGATATATTTATTCAGCACCAGTATCCGCTGCTAACCGATTCATAGAAAAACACAGAATAATAAGTTACAAAACAATTAACAAGACAACTTACAAGGAATAGAAAGGGTCAAATGCTGTATAGCAAACGAATTAAGATTGGTCCGAATATTAATCAGCCTAGCATCAATTTAATCAACTTATTACTCAAATGTTGAAGTCCTTAATCGTAGACTATTTAAGGCTATGAAGCAGGCTATTTGGTAGGGTGCTGAAGGGGTGCTAGCTACTCTACAACAGTTAGTGACTAATTAAGCACATTTTGATTTCTTTTGAATCTCAGGACCATTGGGAATAGGTAATTAAAAGCATGTAGTATGCTAATACAATTCATTTAATCGAAGTGCAAAGTGAAAGCTTGCTTGATAAGGATGGGATTGCTATGTGATCAGACAATTTACAATTGTTATTGTCATGATACAGATCTGGGGATTATGAATTAACCGCAATATACTGTAAACTTCATAGGCAGACCAAGATATACTCATTCGTGACTAAATAAGGTTTATTATTGTTATGGGGTCCACCCCTTTTTCATACAAGTGGACTCGACCAGTGTGTACTTGGACTGCTGCCGTTAAATACCCAGAGTCAGTCAAAGTAGAGAGTTTGAGATTGTGATTGAGTTGGAGGTAGAGTAATAGTGTGAGGTAACCGCTTGTAGAAGTTACAGTTGCAAGCACGTAGACTCTAAGGAAGTCTTACTTCGAGACTGAATTTACCAGACTATATATATATATATATATATATATATATATATAGAGAGAGAGAGAGAGACAGAGAGAGAGACAGAGACAGAGAGACAGAGACAGAGAGACAGAGACAGAGAGACAGAGAGAGAGATAATATTAGTGGAAAATATACATACATATGCAAAATATATATAAAAATACCCATACATGTATATTTTCAGAAAAAAATTTCCAAGAGGAAGAATCCAGGTAGAACTCAATGTCTAGGACAGAGTAGGATATAATAAAAAGGCTTAAAACACTAATATTCCATATTAGTGTTTAAGCCTTTTTATTATATATATATATATAATATATATATATATATATATATATATATATATATATATATATATTATTGCTACTAAGCACGTTTCTGGATCTACTAACCGTATTACCAATTGTATAATTGTGTAAATACATTTATTTGTTATATTTCATTCCTGCGTTTGTCATTCATTGGAGACCGAATTTCATCTCAGAATTCACAACAATTATTCAACATTGCCCGACTTAGGGTCCAGAGAATTCTTTTATCCGTGATGCAGTGCTTAGACCCCAGTGTCGAAGAAGCTTTTATCCAGTTGGTAAAAAAGGGTCTTCAACATCAGACTTGACCTCATCATCATCGCGATATTAGTTCCCGGAGAGTTGTTTTTTTTCAAGATGAGGAACACATGATAGGTCAGATGGGACCACATCTGGAGAATAGGCATCCAAGCACAGCCATATTTGAATCAAGGACTTGTGTGCTGGAGCATTGTTCTAATGAAATAAGGCCACTTTCGCCAGTTTGTATGCGTGTTTGGTTTAGATAGACTTTCGCAAAATTTACATAATACTGTCCATTTGGCCCTTTTGAAGATAACCAATAAACACAATAACTTTGCATCCTAAAAACTACGACATCACCTTCCCTGCAGATGAAACGAAAATAAAGCAGGTGAGTGTGTGTGTTTCCACTTCATCTGTTTCTAGCTCAAACCGGTCAGGCTATCACTCATTCTGATTTAGTAAACGCTCAAGAAAATCAACTGGATTGGTTAAAAAATATGAGATTTTCCTGAGATGTAATCAGCTTGACGCTCTTATGATAAGATGTTTTTGTTCATGCAATGTCTATGGCCATTTTCTATCACTTTGAGTCCTGTTCTTTTTCCTTTCTCTGTAACGTTTTCCTAGGACTCTTAATTTCAGTAAGCACTTCTATCTTAGTGACTTTATCTTCTTGCTTGGGTTAAATTATCTTTTTTTTTTAAAAAGTTGATTATATAAAATCATACACATTGTTCTTGGGCAATCTATGTATTAATGCTCTCCCTTGAAGTTCAAAACAAGTAAGAAATAATGTATAGAAAAGCATTAAAAATATGTCTTTGAAATTTTTAAAGAACTCGTTACGTTGTAGACATCTGAAGACTTATATACGTCACTACTTAGTGCCCTGAAGTTTATTCAGCTGTTCCCTCCCCTCCGTTTTCAGATTCCTTTGTCCATTTGTATCTCTGCCACCTCTCGTCACATTTCTTAAAATACATTTTTCTTGTTAAAAAGTATATCACTCTTCCTATTGACTCACTTTCAATGTGAATTACATCCTCTTTCCTTTTTTTATATTATTTATTTCACCTTCGTTTTCCATCAGGACTTATCTTGACTTGTCCTATCTCCTTCCATCTTTTCATGTTCGGTGTTGATTTTACCCTTCACTTTGCCAGCCTTCGACACTGTCACTCTTGACTTTTAAATGACTTTTTAGCACTTATCCGATATTACTAAACTTGTATATCTTTCGTTTGATCTTTCGCTTCATTAATAAGATATCTGTTTCATTCGGTTTCGAGCTGCAAAGAACACTTCCAGCAAGGAGAACTTTCTCTAATCACGGAATCTTCCAATTATATGGAAAGAGAATTTTTAAAAACCTATTTATTCTTTTCTTGTTTCCCATTTTTTCTTTATTCTCTTTTTTATATTATTTAAACTTTTTTTTCCTTGTTTCTCTTCATCTGATCTGTGTGTTGTGTACAAAAAGCCACGCTCACAGCACAAGTAACTGTGACGTGATCTTCTACAAAATTAAAGTCTTCTGAGATGTGGTTTTGACAGAAAAGTGTCAGTTGATATTTTTCATGCAGCTGTGTCTAGAGGAAGTTATATTATGTTGTTACTGATACGAATACTGGAGGTGATATTTTTTCCTATAAGAGGCTGGGTTTTTTTTTACTAGTAAGTAAACAATGATTTGACTTAACTTGAAATGCACACTATAACAGTATTATTGTTGGAGTCTGCAAATAGTTAACCTCTAGAAAAGTGACTCGTTGCGCCTTCTCGGATTAGCTTTTCTTTTCTCGCACTTCTCGCTTGTGGAACTCCATTCCAGTTTCATGCTTTCCAGCCAACTTTAATCTGTAAAAATTAAATTCAATGTCATTCTCTTACTCTTGTCCTTCTGATTACTCTTTCCTCTTCCTGCGCATTATTAATGTTTCTGTTCCTAATTTTTCCACACCCCCGTAACCCCCTTTTTATCTTAGTGGCCATAGAACAAAGATTTGCGGTCTATATTCTAATTATAATTTATTGGACAAATACTTTCAAAATGGCTGTTAATTTAGCAATCACGACATTTTTTTATCACAAATCATGTGAATAATGATTGATGCAATAACAAAAAGCTATTGCATCATGCAATCTGAGATGTGCTAATAATATAGTTGTTTGCGCCATTTTTTAATAATTCTATGAATTTTAGGTTTCTTTCGTGTTTCCACGACATAGGCAAAGTACAGTTGACAAATGATTATTCTATTTTCCTTAATTCTTCATAAAATCCTGTGTGCGAAGAAGTTCTTATTGATTGCTAATTATGTTTTTATAACATCAATTTTATATATGTGAAGATATCCATTTTACTTTTGAGACAAATGTTTCCGCTTGTGGATTGATTCATACAGTAAGCACATCTGACTACTAACCTCCCCTAAATTGACAAAGAAAAGATTTTATTATTAATGTTAAGCGTAGAGCAGAGTCAAATGTTCTTTAAGTATTTTTTTTATTTCGTGCTATTAATTAGTATGAATATTTCATCAATATATCGAACATATTTCATTATGATGATCTCATAACTGCTAGTGGTCTTAGTGTCACTGCGCATCTGAGCTCTTACATACATAGAGTGCCTTGAGCTGCTAAACGTGGCAGAGCATATACATCTCCAATTCAAACCTCAGCCGATATCCTCCACCTGCAATTCTCGCCTTGTTCAAGGATTTGTGACCGTTCTTTCTGTCGTGGGAAAACGCCTCACTGAATATTAACTTCAGGCTAGGAATCTCGTTTCTCCAGCGATATCGTCTCAGCATTGCACTTGGCTGCATGAATAATTATGGAACATAATCTATCCGATAGTGGTGGCTTTTGAATCTACAAGAATGTTCAGCTGCACTTTGATAGATTTTTTAGCTACCCTCATCAAGAGAAAAGCCTGAAGGGGGAACTAGTTTAGCCGCGTATCACTGGACTATGCAAAGAGTAATAATAGGTTAGATGGTAGCAATATAACTCATAGTGAGACCAGCCATAATTCTCATAAGAGAATAAAAATTGCCCTAATTAAATAAGAATACAACAATTGTTAGAGATATCTCGAAGAACTCTCACTTAACGTCAAAGGCTACTGTCAAAGATGCAAAGACTTCAGGGTTGAATATACCGACGAAGATAGTTACTGCGTGCTTTCATCAAGCAGGATTTCGACCTTGTCACAAAAGTAAAACTTAAGACTAAACACCTTAATTGCAGATTGGCTTATACTAGAAGCAATCTAGAACACTGAATTAAATATTGGAACATCTCTCAGATGTTCATTCTGCTTTGGGTATTTTTGCTGGACCATGAGAACTAGTGAGACTACTGGATATCATGGATAAAGACCAGTATTTGGCTTAGCTAAAAATAATATAAAACAACGTACACGAAAACTGTCTTTCGCTCATCACTGGACGTTCCAACATGAAAATGACTAGAAGCACACGGCACGAAATATTCCAAAATTTTGAGAGGACAGCAAATTTAATGTATGCACAAAGTCCTGACCTAAAAACCCCACTGAAAATTTATGGGTATATTTGAAGAAAAAAGTTAGAGAAAGAAGATCTTTGAATTCGTAGGACCTAAAAGCTATTGCCAAATAAGAATGGAGAGAAAAAATTATCACTGTGTGTAGTGAACTTGTAAGGAACTATCAAAAAAGATTAAAGGCAATAATCAAGAATAAACGTTACACAGATTATTGAAGCAAGAGAAACAATTATTTTGTCGTATGTTAAATGTTTATTGGTGTTTTCTTTTGTATTATTGTTTGGGACTAAGATAAAACGTCTGGTCTGGGCATCACTGCACATTCTTTCAAATCCATTATTTCATCGTTTGTGAAAAATACACGTGAATTTTCCATGAAAATTTGAGATATTACAGGTTCATTTGTAATTATGGAAAGAGAGGGATAATTCGGTCTACAATGGTATATATTGATTTGATTTTACAGGTTATTTAAAAAGGGAACGTAATTTTAGCTCGTAAGAATTATTTCTACATAGAAATAATACTTATTTACTTATACAAATTCTACTAATTAACCCATAACTGGCGAGAGAAGAGGTGGATTCATACTTTTCCTAATGGTATTTGCGTGTAATTGAATGTAACAAACATGACTGAAATTACAACTCATTTCTCTAATTTACAATTCCGAGCCGTTATCCATTACACCAAACAGACATCCAAGCTTGCAGCACCTGACATTCTCAAGCGGTCACCCATCAAGAATTTCAACGTGATATGGCTGTAAGTATATTTAGCATTACACACACACACATATATATATATATATATATATATATATACATATATATATATATATATATATATATATATTAAAGACATTTTTTTTATGTTTAACGTTGTTATTTATAGATACAAGTATTTAAGCAAATGCTCTGTTTATGATAAACAGTATTAAATAACATTTACCGGCCTGAATGTCCGAGAAATTTTCATAGAAAATATTCGTTCTTTGACAGGATTCGAACCTGCATCCTATACGGATTTACGCTGACGTGCCTTAACCGTCTCGGCCACAAAGAACCTTTCGGTAGACAAGGTCGAATTTACTGCTTATAAACTTCAATCTTCCATGAATCTCGTACATTCATAACTACTCTGGCGTATCAAATGTAAACAAATGACGTCATATATTAAGAAATGGACAAGGTCCGACAATTTATTTATTAAAGACATTTTTTTTTATGTTTATATTTAAACATAAAAAATAAAAATAAAAATAAAAATATATATATATATATATGTGTGTGTGTGTGTCTGCGTGAGTGTATTTTCACGAGTACGCAGGACTGTAAACAAAATAAATACTAGCGTTAAAAATAAAAGGGTAAATTGGATTAAAAATTAAATCCATTAATTACATATGTGTGTATGTATATATGTATGTATATATGTATGTATGTGTGTTTAATTGTGCATTTAAGCAGCAGTCCCTCTTTTATATATGTTTCATTGTAGATAGCTGATAAGCCATTGCGATTAAGTTTTTTCTAGCATCCGTACAAGTATTTTTTTTTCTGGACATAAATTGTTGTAACTACCCTACTGGTCTGTGGATCCGAGCGCTTTTGGCAATTCTATCAGCCATTATTAACGATGTTTTTGTTTCTTGTTTTTTTGTTTCATTAAATATGTAGATTTTTATATATCTCTGTCTATAGGGATGCTGATGGTTCCTTTTTTAATTTCGGAATAAGGTCAACATGTTGTGTCCGTATTCATAGTTGATATGACTTAGTTAGAATATTAACGCTTCCAAGTATGCGTACGTCAATGGAAGTGCTTGTTATAGTTTTCCCGGTGTGGAAGCGATCCTAAATACGACAAAATTCTATTCCGTTCCCACACGATCTATTCTAAGCAGCAAATCCAAATCCAAAAAGCTATTTTGTGTTAGTAAAAAAGAATGGTTTGAAAATCTCACATTCAAATCGAGGAAACGAAAGTAGTAGAAACAAGATTCAATGACAGATAAAATTCCTACGAGAGACTGCATCAACAGAATAAAAAAACTTTTTTGTCGTTATCTACATTCCCAGAGTGAGTAAAAATCTGATCTCTTCTTTTCCACCATTCCCTGGGGATATGTATCATAAATCAAGAGTTGTTTTACTCCTGAATAAACAACAATTAAATTAGCCTCAATACGTTTCTCTACAAGATAATCTTTAAAAAGACTGCTTTTCTTTCCTCTGTATAACATTCACCTGGGAGAAAATACGTGTGATTACTCAAAAAGCTCACTGTGAAACATAGGCCTCCAAACGAAACAAATGGAGAACGGACGAAGAAAATTACATATGGTTGGTCATTGACTAAACTTGGGTTTTTTTAGCACAAATTCACTATTATGTAATATACTGACGAGAAGAAAGAGTTTTGTGAGCCTGCAGGGCGTTGTGGATCATAGATCTCCACAATTTCCTCTCCTTTGTAGCTCTTAACAATTATTTTTCATATCCCTTTATCGATTCGATATTTTCTGTTTGATGAGGAATTATTATTTACACTATTTACATAGGGACTATTTTCGTCAGCTTTGTTTTTGTTATCACAACGTTTCGGCCGTTTTGCCCTCCGGCCTACATCAGGTGTATATCGGTCCAGATAACCGATAGGGAATTCCGAAATTAATCGTTTATTCGTCACACTGCACATAACTCGAGGTCTTATTTGTGGCACTGCTCAGTTATTTCTCACCTTGTTTCTACCGAGTCCAAATACCCATTACCCGAGCCAGGGATTGAACTCAAAATTGACGAACCAACACTTTAATCAAGTAGGTTAAGCAGGGTTTGATCTAACCACCGAATATACACATCACTCTAAAGTATATACTGTATTACAGAGTGCATAAAATATAGATCTAGTAAGGACCTATAAGAGAATACGAATGTTTCAAGTCATTTTTGATATCTCAAGAATCGGTTGTGCTCCCTTCGTATAACTGGAAAATCAGTCAGTGGGGACTTTACGGCGAATTTCTTGATATACCTTCTCCGTCTGAGTTGTTAAATCGGTAGATATATGCAAGTGACTCGCTTTTCCCAAAGACGTAGCATGACAAGCCTATCGCTATTCCGTTGCTACTTCCGTGGTAAATGATCAGACGATATTTATTGTCAGATAATTAAGACTAAGTCCCACTATTCTACGCCCACATGGTAGAATCATCGTTATTTCCTACTTCTTAAACTCGTAAGAAGGATTTTCCACTCAGAAATCCTCTTTCCATGAACATCTACTTTGTGATACAGAATCACTCGTGGATGCTTTTCTGAAAACTAAAATTTTATCCTCTACAATATAGCGCCAATATAATCTACCTCATAATATTCACAGGCTTGTGTTTAATAAACACCTCAATCAATAACCGTTTACTTGGTGTGAACATTGAGTCTTGTTACTTGTATTATTTACATTATTCTTCATTGCCATATACACAACGTTTCGGCCTTCTTCAGGTGATTGAAATTTCAAACCGAACCCTTTATTTCGTCCATTCGGGGTAATCCTACGTGCTATACCCCTTCCGGATGTCTCAGTTATTTCCCTTTAACTCAACTGTCGAAGTTTTGGTTCACTACTGCTGCGGTTTGGTATTGAACTCACAACTCTTTAGGTCTAGTCACTGGATCTAACCAACGTTTTTATCTACTGGGCCATGTGTCCTTGAGGATAACAGTCTGAATAATGTAAATAATACAAGTAATCATAATATCTCATCTCAGGGATATAATCAGATATTGAGCCTTGTATTGTGCAAACTTTAAAAAAAAGAAAGATATATTTTTAAATGCTATGTCACTTCAAGACATAGGTGATGAAAATCATTTACAGATTTCTGTTTCTTTATTATCTGTGTTAATATACCTTCTTAGGGAAAGACAGTTGTGTGCCTTCCATCCAAGTTTAAAGTGTCCAATCTACACTACTCTAAGATATTCGTCTACACAAATCTCAGATTGATATTAGATTTCGTTTTCTGTAAGTTTTAAATCGATACCTTATATATTTTTTTCTTGTAAAACAAGCATTATTCTCTGAACTCGTAAAAGTAATCAAATCAATTATCTTATTAAAGCAAAACTATCCGTTTTCAAATTAAGTGCAAGGCATTCGCATGAACTGGAAAGTCATTTGTGTTTGCCAAGGTCAGATATTGATATCGAGTGTTTGTCTGGAACAGATCTCTAATTGAAGATTGCTTTGTTCTCTAAATGTTAAGAGATGGTACGTTTGAGAACGCCGGGCGATGTTAGCCGCAGCCTCCAGGCTGGACACAAATCAGAGGAGCTATTAAAATTGAAGAAGATAGGTCGATTTTTATTTGCGACGAGCAAACGGGTCAGACTGCTGGTGAGGAATACCAAGAAGCGGGGCGACGGACAATTACTTTGGCGCAGTTTTGATGGTAGATTTTCGCGAAACTGTTTGTGGAAAAGACACTTTGTACTGTCAGTCAAAACGACCATAACATTTTTATTTTCGCTGCAAATAGAAGCGAGTAAAAATAAATAAAATGTCTGATGATGTTCCTAGTGTGATTGGTGGGGCTAGATGTAGCTGAGCAGTGTGATTATAAGGACGGCGTTGGTGGTACTGACATCAGCTGCATGCTAATGGTAATAAGGATAAGTTGACTACGACGATGAAGAATTGTCAATATAATAATATATACAAGATATTCATAGCTCTGTTGTTATTTTCATGTGCAAGGAAGCAGTTTCCTTGATGAAAATTGCCTTGTTTTGTTACGTATTTACATTATTCCATATAGACTAAAACTATATAAATTCCAATCATATATATATATATATATATATATGATTGGAATTTTTATATATATATATATATATGATTGGAATTTATATATATATATATTACTGTAATTATTGAACAATATAGTTCATGCCACTTTGACAGTAAAATTTACCAGTAAAAATTTGTTCATCACCATATTTGGTATAAACGCAAACACTTTAAAAAATTTAAAATCAAACTCAGCGTTGCTTTGGCGCGTTCAAAAACCAATAACTCATTTTCAATAGCATTTCGGATACAATAACACATATATTTTCGATGTCCTCTTATTAATAAGAGAAAAAAACAAGAACAAAATCTATTATATACCTGAAGATGTCTGTAGAAACAGACGAAAGCTTGTAGTAAAAATAACAACTAATACGGCAGAAATTTATATAAACAAGGATCAATTCATTCATAACGGATCTGGAGGTTTTTGTGTACTATTTGAATTGTTTGCGATGATGGATGTCTCGCCATTTAAATCATTAACCTTTGCATTAGTTTTGTTTGAATAATTCATGTATATATATATATATATATATATATATGATTGAATTTATATATATATATATATATATATATATATATATATATATATATATATATATCTGCTGTTCTATGTACTTACGTGAAGACTGACCGGTTATCACATATAAACCAAGGTGGGAAAATGCCTACAAATTTTCTTTAATCATTTCTTCCCAAGCAAGGCAATAATGCCACTAGGACGCAACGGGTTAATGAGTGCGAGATAATATGAGAAAAATAAAACATTATTAAGAAGGGAGAGAACAATAAAAGAACAAGAATTTAGAAGAAAGGATAATTTCAATTTTTGAAGATCAAAGTTGACTGGAAAGCAAAAACACAGAAGAAGGTTCCACAAGCAAGAAGTGCGAGAGATGAAATTGTTATGATAAAACTGACGGTTAAATAGAGCCATTTTACTGTAAAATCATGAAACCTTGTCGTCAATCTTTAAATTTATAAGGTTTAGGTATCAAAGAGAAAAACTCATAAGAACAATTATCGTGAAAGTATTTATAGAAAAGGGATGCGAATATACAACATATGTGTTTCTCTAAAGTAAGTAAAAACGATTCTTATTTCTGAGTGTTTGAAAGAAAGAAAAATCTGCGTATACGCCTATATATAAATGCGCTCAAATTAATCATTGATTTCCATGTGGAGAGTATTTTGTGCCCGGTAAAAAGTTCGGCAATTCAGCACACAAACTTTTTTTTCTACCATGACGAACAATTCAAATTAAATTTTTTAAAAGAAAATGTAAATAAAATTATCAAATTAGATTAAATGTAGAGAGATGCTTTCTCTCTCTCTCTCTCTCTCTCTCTCTCTCTCTCTTATATATATATATATATATATATATATATATATATATATATATATATATTGCATTTGGGCAACAGTCCCTCTTTTATATAAATTCCATTAAAGACAACATACTCTTACTGGAATTAAGCTATTTTTTTTAAATTTTTTATTGTGTTAATATGAGAGTTTTATTTTCTAGACATAAAATGCGTAAAAATATTTCAAATTGTTTATATATCCGAGCGCTTTCGCCTATTCTATTTGCCATTATCTCGGATGTTGTTATACGAACACAAGTAGAACTGAAGAAAAAGCTTGATCGTGGAAATTTTATGTCGTTTTTAATGAAACTTATATACATATATATATATATATATATATATATATATATATATATATATATATATATATATATATATATATATATATATATAATTGATGAGAGATAGATAACTAAAATATATTTTTGCGATTAGATGTAGTGTGGTTCTGGACATTATAGTCAACGTGATATGCCTGGCTGTTAAGATCCACAGAGAGGAAACGAGACATATTGTTACTGCAGTTTGCTATTGGTAAGGAGAGAAGAAAAATAAAGATTAATCCTTTCATTTTATATTGCTTTATACAACACCACCTAACGAGCAGTAGAAGTCACCAGGCAGACATGTTTGGGTTAATCGATACAAGCAAGTTTTTTTATATCGTTTGTGTTATGAACAATCGATTTATTTTGCCATACACGCTGTTTGTTGTGTGTAGCTCTAACCAAGTGGATCATATAACTTAGTAATTCCTCTGAAGAGCTACATGAAGTGAAATCGTTTGTCACTTTGAGACATTGCCAAAATATTTCTAGGCACATGCACACACACACATATATATGTGTGTGTGTGTGTGTGTGTGTGTGTGTGCAGGTATGTAGAAAAATCGGAAAGAACACGTTAGGTAAATAATCCAGGGTTCTTTATTATTTTTGTTTTTATTTTTAAAAAACTGTGCTCCATACAGTAGTAGAACTTAGATTATAATTATTTTTTTAAATATGATTCCTTCGCTACATAAGAGTTCTCATGTTTCAAAAACGAGAGCCGAAACCGTCAATATAATTATTAAAAATTAAATTGAATTAAAGTAACAAGCCCTGTTTCATTCTCAAGCGAAAATTTAGGAATAACCAATTCTGAAATTTACCTATCGTTATAAGCGTGTTCATTCGTTACTATGGAAACGGCTGGGGCGACCATTTTTATCCACATGTCAGTCACCTTCAGGGAGAGGTCAAGCTGAGGTAGGGTGGGGTGTCTATTTCAAAGCGAATGATGTCTTTCTTGTACGCGCATCGTCTGTTCATTCACAGCGAAAGGTAGATTTTGGCACCATAGAATGTTGTTAAGTGTCTGGATAATTTTGTTTATTTTATTTGTTTATTTATTTATTTATTGAACACGCTTATACGTAAATTTCAAAATTGGTTATTCCTAAATTTTCGCTTCAGGATGAAACAGGGCTAGTTACTTTAATTCAATTTAATTTTTAATAATTATATTGATGGTTTCAGCTCTCGTTTTTGAAACATGAGAACTCTTATGTAGCGAAGGAATCATATTTTTTAAAAAATAATTATAATACATACATACATATATATATATATATATATATATATACAGTGTAACCCGGATATAAGAGAGTTGTCTGGACCGGAGAAGAAGTCTCTTATATCCGGGTTTCTCTTATATCCGGGTTTGGTCTAATTTATATACATTAACACAGGCTCTAATATGGGACCAGAGAAAATCTCTCTTATATCCGGGTTTCTCTTATATCCGGGTCTCTTATATCCGGGTTACACTATATATATATATATATATATATATATATATATATATATATATATAATGGTGCATTCTCTGAATGAATAAATGCCATTTTGGCTCTCGGTATCTTTGCGGAGAATTGCCATAATTCACAGACTTCAGAATTATTGTTTAAACATAGCGGTACAGATACACTTCCCGGATCTCGTAACAATGCTGCCTTCCTGCAAAAGCGTTACCGTTTTATTTTGCGGTTTAGATCTTTTGCCTAGACCATTCTTATGAACATAGCATTTGGAATTAACCGAGCTGATTATAAACATAGTTTTGAGTATGACAATAAACAACATCCTTCAGCAAGTTTGGGAAATTGGAGATTTTGTGGAGAGGGGGACCACGTCTTAATTGATGTTGTTCGACGTCCACCCTGATCCGATGTGATAGCACCTGTTGCTCAAATTTTTGGAAAATAGTAACCCCCGAAACAAAAACAAAGCATTATGAAACTATAAAAATACATTTTTATAGTAAAAATACCAGCAATACATTTTCATATAAAAATAATACCAACAATACGCACTTGCTAACAAATTGTAGCTACTTTACCCAAATCCGTTTAAAATACTAGCAAAAACCAAAATGAAAGTACTTTCATGGCACTAATCCATATAATATCCTATAATCTCTAAAAATCTACATTGGAAAATATAACTTCAAACAAAAGGCAAATATCCGTCTCTATTAATCATGTCCACACACATGTATATGCACAAAAGCTGAGTATCTATCATTTATTCAATTATGAAAGCAGAAAAATATATATCATTTTTATGACTTCCAAGCCCCCAAGAACGTTTAATGTTGGCATTACATGACTCAAAAAGATATTCCGTTAAAAAGACAAATCAACAGACAAATAATTTTATTAACAATCATTGTCCGAACTGTTGTGTTAATAGTAATATTAACCGTTCCCCTACAAGCAAATGTTTGGCATTCACTGACTGAGTAGCCAGTATTGTATTTCGTTGAAAATATATAAAAGCTCTCTTTTAAAACAATTTTGCAGTAAAATATGTTTTTCAAGTAATATAGCTTTTAACTCTCTTTCCAGTATCGATAAAGGTTTCCTTCCTAACCTTTTATTTGAAGTAGTGTGGAATGTCAGCAACTTTATTATGTCATTATTTTCTCTACGAGTTACATGTACAGTCGATTTTAGTTGCTGATGCTGTTGGTAGTCCTCAGGTGATGTGGTTTCTATTATTTAGTACAGTTCTTTGTGATTCTGTAGCGCCAGTCCACAACGTTCAAAGGAAGGCCTTTGCCAAGATCCTCAGGTTTCATTAGCTGAAAGCCATTGATCTTAGAAAGCGTTTGTATACAGCCTAATGTTTCTGAACGGGTTTGGTGCCATGTATGAATCCATATAAAAAGAAGCTACTTAAGAACATGACTCGAGTTTTTAAATTGATGTTTTAAGATTGTAGCAATTTGTGGTGCTGGATGAATCTGGCGCAGTCTATTATATATTCAATGTGAACAATAAAAAATGCATAATTTAAAAAGAGAGGAATAGTATATTTTTTACATTTTTAAATTTCCAAAATATTAAGAGCGAAAGGTTTAGACGTAAACTACCTTCAATAATAGCAGGCACAAAAAAGCTAAAAATCAGTATACCGTGACGATAACAGGAACCAAAGTTAATGGAAACATAATTATATCGTTAAAATCATTATGTTATTATTAAGACGAAGGACCAAAGTATTTTTTCGTTTTTTAATTAAACTTTTCCTCCTTTTTAGAACATTTGAAATGTTCATTAAAACTTGTTTTTTTTGCGTCAACGGCTGTACAAACATTTAGTATAGCCAATTTGTGCCCCCTTTTAGCGGTCACAGACATGTTTATTTGGAAATTCTTGCAAAAATCAAATAATTGTTAGATTTTAATTAAATTCTTGGGACCTATTCACAAATGAATTAAATATTTGAAAAATATTTTAATAAAAATCAGTGGTAAAAATATTTTTTATGTGTGTTTCTGCCCCGATAATTTTGAATGGCTATAATATTTACTAACAGAATTCTTTGAATTTAAATCCGCATTTTTTTATTTTATTTTTTTTTTTTTTTTTTTTTTTGCAAAATCGGACACCTTTTTACAGAAAATCTGTTTTAAATCGAAAAAAAACTTAATAAAACTA
The DNA here is from genome assembly GCA_903632075.3 of Acanthosepion pharaonis. NCBI lineage: Eukaryota > Metazoa > Mollusca > Cephalopoda > Sepiida > Sepiidae > Acanthosepion > Acanthosepion pharaonis. The sequence continues at coordinate 928,372 of CAHIKZ030005036.1, read as the reverse complement.
TAACGTTATTTAATTAGACAATATTGTCTGAAGAAAAAACAATTTTCGACGAGATTTTTTTTACAGTTTTAAATTGAAATTTATAAAAATTTTAAATCTTTTAAAATTCATTTTGAATGTATTCTTAGGAAATATTGTCATTAAGTAAAATTATATTTATTAATCATGTATTGTAAAAACCCAGAATATTTTTAAAAGAATTTCGATTTGTTTGTTTGGATGCAGAAAGCTTCAAGATAGTTTTTTTCATTTTTAAAAATTCATTTTAAACCTTGCATATATCGAATTACTTAAATAATTGAAAGAGCTATAACAATGGAATTAAGAAATTTAATTTCCCGAAAAACTTTTATAAATTACAAGCGACAGTAACACTAAGATTTCAGCAAATAAATGTCGAATGTTTCTTGTATGGAAACGACCATTATCATCGTTTCTCTTTCTGAACTTGTGATATCGCAAATAGAATTTATCAGACAAATTCACCAGATTGTGTAACGTGAATAAATATCTCAGTGTAATATTAATAAAGTCTGATTAGAATTCGAGACTAAACAATTAATACGCAAAATAATACTTTATTCATCTTTGGTATCAAATCATTTTAACATCGGTCATTGATGGTATGTTGTTTCGGAGATTTTCTTGAAAAAAGTTCTATTTTCTACGCGTAAGTATTTGAGTTTCTCTTCGTTGGTCGGTTGCTCATGTAACTTATTGCTATCTGGTTGTTTGTTGTGTGTATGGCCTTCATTCAACAGGGATGGCCTTATTTATGTCGGCGAACACAACGACATCTTTCGAAGTCTATTTCTGCACTTGTTGACTGTAACATAACTCGCTCTTTTGATGTTTTCATGCGACACCGAGGACAAAAGTTATATTGTATCTCTTAGGGTGTCAACAAGTGATATTTAGGTCACCGCAGGTCAAAATTTCCTGATGGAAATTTCATTCGATTGTGTTGTCTGTTACTTTTGTCGTTAAATATATATTCAACAATTAATACAATAAACAAGTATGAAGTTGATGAATATTCTACAATAGGTTTACTTATAATGAACATAATTTTAATAATTCAAAAAGTTTATTGATATTTATCAATCTTTTGACATTAACTTCAGAAGTATAGTGCGTATTACACTTTTTCTTTTCTTTAGGAGGTCGGCGATCAGAGCTCTCCACAACTTCCTGTTCTTTGTAGCTCTTAGGAAGATCTGTCTATTTGCATTCTCTTTTTATCTTTTTACTCTGTTTAATCATTTACAAAAACTTGTTAGGTTGGTTACTGGCTGCTTTTCTTTGTGTTGTAATCTTGGGATGGTTACTGAACAGAATAAGCAAACGAAGTTTGGCAATGAACGATAATACTTAGGACAAGAAAAACACACGGCGCGTAAAGGAAGTAATTAACTGTTAGAGGTGAGTCAAGTGAATTCCACAATGAATCTCCAGCTGCAGGATATCTACCAACCGCCCCACGCGGTCAGATATGGCACAAGACCAAATATCCGAGCCTGTAGGCTCGGCAAAAATTTCCCTGTAGACCCCGTATAAAACGGAGTCGCGTGGCTGTTTCCCGAGAGAGACGAGCCTCGTCTGGGGATCTTATCTGCCCGGAGGCAGAGAGTTTGATCAGCACAGCTGGAGACGAATCTCCAAATGCAGATTAATATATAGTATTTAATACTTTATTTATGCGAATGGGGATATACCCATTATCCTACAACACTCTGTCGTTTTTGCGTTTGAGTGCTCGGTTCACGAAGTCTTCTTTATGCATCCTGTGAATTTCAATTTTCTTTTTTCTGTTTCTATGTATAAATGGCATTTTTTGTTCGCATTTACCATAAAACTTCCTCATTCACATCTCCAGGCCATGGTATTCTCAGAATCCACCTGTAGAATCACATTTCTCTTTCCTCGAGTAACTGCTTCATCTTTGTGGAGATTGTTCAGCATTCACTGCAATATAGGATCAAAAATGTTACATAACAGCTCAGTTCACTTTGTTTTTGGTTCCAATTAAAATTTACTGTTTGTTACTATTTTACTTAGGTTTTGGAATTAATATTTCGCTATTCCAATGTGTCTTCGGATTTCGATGTCGCGAGTTCAGTCTTCTACGATACAGTTTTACAGAAAGTACTAACTTCAAAATCCTGAGGAAAGTTGATCTTCCTTGAAGATTAGGGTTATTCACATATCTCCGAATGTATAAAAATCATCTCATTAAATGTTTCCTCGGAAAAATGTAATATGGTATTTTAACCAGTGAGTTTTTCGAAGTTGTCACCTAAAATTCTTTTTTTAGTAAATTTTTCCACCAAGTGTATGCTTTAATAATTAAAGGCTATAAAATGATTTGCATAATGAAAATATGGTGCAAGGTTTACTGAGTAAAGAATGCATTCGTTATATAAATAATAAATTACAAACATTTAATTAAATCTAGAATATTCTTAAATCTGGAACGTGGTTAAATTATAATTCCTTTTTCTCCTAAAAACTTTAAAGATAAAGCCCATATAATTATGCTCATGTACATAAATCCATCTACGTACATTCGAACCTGTCTGCCTGATTTTTATGCGTAGGATTATATATGCTTTTATATGAATGTATGTGTGTATGCATGTATGTTTAGATAGATTAATAAAGTGGAAACCTGAGACATTGTAATCAGGTGAAATTTGCTTGCATTTTCACTATGTTAGTTATCATAAAAAAAGTCGAAGATGCGATATATGCATTGGAGATGTCAACATGAAACACGTACAGAAGTTTAAATAATTGGGAAGTGCTTTAACATTAGATAGAAGAAGAAACACCGAAATTTGAATCGCGCATTAGATCAGAGTATGATAACTTCCAAAAGATAAGAAAATAACTAAGAAAAAATTAAATTCTTGTTCGAAACAATAAAAGAGTTTTTAATTGCTATGTTATACAATCCGCAATCCGCAATCCGCCTATAACATGCTGGACAATCTACTCTAGGGATGAAGCGAAGAAAGCTGAAATTACTTGGACGCATAATGAGGAAGAACATCTACAGCAATTGAAAGAAGAATGTTTCATCTACGTTATTAAAGTTTTCATTGAGCGGCAAATGTGTTAATATAGTTACGTAGATACGTTATGTTTTCATCTATATATAATCAGTATTGTTTTGATCTTACTCGGATTTGATTGACCTCAAGACACCATCCGTCTAGATCATCATTAGCAGTTGGTATGTCATCTGTATAGCATCAAATATTTTGAATTTGGTCATGGATTATCCAATGTGTATTTTTTCCTCGAAGATTAAGTGTTTTTCACCAAATATAAAACCCTAGCGAATGTCGTTGATTTGCGAGTGCAAAGATATACTGACATATTTCAATTGTTGCCTTTCTGCCAAGCCCAGCGATATTCGATTGCCGTTCCAATTCAGAAGCAGCTAATAACCACTGTCCCTATAGGAATCATTTTTCAGCAAGTAATTTCATTCTACCTTCATTTTCCCATGGCTTAGATTCCTGAGTAGGGCCACTGCAAGAAATACAAATTTACGCGCGCTTTAAGGAATATTAGTCCAAATGAGTGCACATCGCGGCCATTGTTAAATTCCCTCATTCAGTTTGGGACGAAGGCAACAGAACGAGAAATTCTGGCGCTAATGATGGAGGAGGGTAATGAGCTGAATCCAACCCGCGCTCGCATTGTAAAGGCAATATTAGTATCCTGCCATCTCAATTTGCCTAGGTGTTAAACAACCCATTCGTAATAGAATCATTTGCTGATTATTGATTCATCTCTCTTCCTATATGCATATCGACATGTGCAGCTATTTTCACAATCTGTCTCTCGATTGGTTTTCCAGTCTGCGTAGAACGGAAATTCACGTTTGCTGTACGCATTCACGTTTGTACGTGCAAATAAGCGTATGTAAAACTGAATGGAAAGAAAGTGATGTCGGTTGAAAACGAGAACGGGAGAAAACAAAAATAAGAGATAAGTGTGAATTTAGTGAAGGAATGATTTGAACAATCAAAGAAGGAAGGAAGGAAGGAATGATAGGATGATATGAGGAACCCAGGAAGGATGGAAGGAATTATTTTGAAAGGAATAGTAAAAAAATGAATTATTTCTGAAAGGAAGGGAGAAAGAAATGATAGTGTTGAAGGAGAGGAGGAGCTAAGGAGAGATGGAAGGAAGGCCGGAAGAAAGGAGAAAAGGACAGAATGAAAGAAAGAAGAAATAGTTGAGGAACGAAAAAAGGAAATTTTTTCAGAAGGAAATATTTGAGGAAAAAAATAAATATTTAGGGACTCCTCAAAGAAAGGAAACAGTTGAGAGATTCAACATGGAAGGAAAGAATGAAGGAAAGAATTAAGAAATTTAAAAAAAAAAAGAAAGATGAAGAGATTTGAAAAATTCAGGAAGTAAGTAAAGAGTTGAGAAATCCAGTAAAGAAGGAAAGAGTTGCGAAAACCAGGATGGAAGAAAAGTGTTAAGAAATCTAGGAAGGATGAAAGGAAAGATTTAAGGGCATCAAAAAAGAATGGAGTACATCAAGTAAGAAACCGAGATGAAAGGAAAGAGTTCAGAGTATAAGGAAAGAAAGATAAAAAGAAGGAACGACATTAGGAAGATAGAAAAGCTGGGTTGGTAGCAGGCAAGATTGGAAGGAAAAAAATTGGAATTAAGGAAGAAAGAGTTTAAGGAAAATTGGAAAAATCGAAGGAAAAGAGGAACGAATCCTGATAGTAATCAGAAATGGAAGTAAAAAAATGGGAAGGAAACATGGAAAAAAGAAGAGTATAAGAAATGAAAACTGAAATGAAACATGAGAAGAATTATGAAATGAAGAATGGAAACAGGTACAAGTGTAATTAAGATATAAAGAGCGAAAAGAAAAGTAAAAAAAAGAAGCAAAGAATTGAAACTGAAAGAAAAGAGAGACGAGAAAATGAAGAGTGGACAGAAAACGCAGTAAAAGCAACGACAGAAAGAAGACAGGGAGAATGGCAGAAGTTTTGAATTATTAGGTTGGTGCAAAAATAATGACGTAAGAATGTCGTTTTTTGACGTTAAAAATACGTCAAAAAAACGACATTATTACGTCATTATTTTTGCACCAACCTAATAATAAAGAGGATGAAGACTGATTAAAGACAAGAACGAAAGAGAAATGAAGACCTGCTAATATTACCATTTCGCTTAACTTGCTAACAATGATGGGGTAGTGTCTTAATTTCTAAGTAATATATTGATATATTTCTTCCAATTTTTACTTTGAATCCACTTCATCGAAGCTAGTACGGAAAACTGTTTTTTCAATATAGAAACAGGAAACAAGAACCCAGAAAATAAGCAAAATATATTCAAAACATGAAATTCATACATACAGTTATGAAAACAAGTAGAACAGAACTACTGTCATTGGAAAATATAAATCATGTGGGCCATAAATGACGTCGTTAGAATTGTGTATTTATGCCTAGCAGTAACATCTAAGAAATATCTGATATCTCCCATATTTAATGAACTTGATTTAATACATAAGAAATCTCTTTCGCTGCTCTATAAAGGTTAATCCTCCAGTATTTCACCGCTGTCATATCACTTCAGTCACTTTATCAATTCCAAGATCAGCTAAAGTTGTCAGAGTCTCTATTACAATTTCATCTGATCTGTCAGCTTTGTTCTTTTTTATCTAGGAATTTAATATTTCTTCTCTTAGTCTTCTATCTATTTTCTTTAGATTTCTCGTCTAAGATTTTCAGTAAATCTTTTTGGCGTATTCTTTCAGTCTCATTAGAACTGAGAGATGCCAGATTCTCTCCAAAGACTAATAAGCGAACAGTTTTCACTTATAATCTCCAATTCATTTTTCAAACGGTAGCAAAACTACATCAACTCCTAGAAAAGTTATTAAAACATAGCAAGATGAAAGGATTAAACATCAAGTTTAAGAAGACAAAAATGTATGATTGTGAGCAAATGGAACATACCCAGATGTGTAATACGAATTTAAGACTTCAGACTCAAGCGAGTACAAAAATCTAAATATCTATTTAACTGAAGACGAAAAATGTAAAATCCAAATCCCAAATCCATCGTAATAGCAAAAGATGTTTTTCAAAACGAGGCAAGTTTTCGCTAGAAACAAAATAAATACTACTGAGCTGTAATGTCAGCCCTCCAAGCTAGCAGAGAATCTCTTTACTGAGATCACTAAAAATCAGCATAATGCAATGAAAATATTCTCCAAGCGTAATAAAGAGAGATTTATCGTCAAAATCTTTATGTTATTATTAAGAGAAAAGACCAAAGTATTTTTTATTATTTTATTAAATTTTTTACTTCTTTTTTAGAATATTCAAAATCCTGATTGAAAAACTAGTTTTTTCTTGCATGTGCGGTTGTACTAACTTTTAACATAGCAAATTTTTGCGTCTTTATTGCGGTGACAGATACATTAATTTAGAAATTCTTGCAAAAATCAAATAATTCTCAGAGTTTAATGGAATTTTCAGGACTTATTCAGAAGTGAGTGAAATTATGTGTTTAAATTTTATTCGAAAATCTTATTAAAAATTTCAGATTAACTTAACATTAAATTTGCGAATGTTCCTCAAATAACATTTGAGAAATATATATTTTATTTTTGCAAGATTTTTAAGACGAAAAAATATGTTTTGCTTACAAATGTCTAAAAAAAAATGCTTGCAGTCGTCGTTTTTACTGAACAAAAATAAAATTCTATTCCAATCAATATAATTTCTGTCTGAAATAGCCAAAGTATTTTGCTTATGGAATATAGTAAATTTAAACCTTCAGCTTTCATTTAAAGTTAAAATGAAGTTTCTGGAAATCGTTTTCATTTTAAAAGAATCATTTTTAAACATTACGTATACCGAATTCGTGGAGGTAACTAACAGAAATGTAGTTCTACAGAAAGACGCTGAGAATACCATGAAGCGAACGTGTGAGAAACATAGCATTTTTAAGGAAAATAGAAATAACTGTACATTATACTTAGAAACAGAAAGAGACAATTGAAATTTCTAGGACACATAATGGGGAAAGAAGACTTGGAAAGTTTGACAGTGACAGGACACATTGAAGGCAAAGTGAACATAGGAAAGCCTTGTATATCCTACCTAACCAGCTTGTGAAAATGGTTGGCAGAAAAGGGATGAGATAGGATAGGGAAAAGAAACCTTACTACAAAAGATAAAGTTGTGGCGAGTTTTGATCACTCAATTTCTGAAGAAACACGATACATAGAACAGGAAGAAGTATAGAAGCAGAAGTAGAAGCAGTAATAGATGCAAAATAGAGATATTACAATTAGAAGTAGAAGGAATAGAAGCAGAAGTAGAAGTAGTAGAACAGAAGAATTAGTAGATTTAGTAATAAAAGCAGAAGTAGATGTAGAAAGAGTAGAAGTAGACGAAGTAGAAATAGAAAAAGAAGTAGAAGAATCAGAAGTAGAATTAGAAGAAGAAGAAGAAGCAGAAGTAGACGTTGTTGAAGTAGAAGTAGTAGTGGTAAAAGAAGTAGAAGCAGAAGTAAGTGTAGAAGAATCAAAAGTAGAAGCGGAAGTAGAATTAGAAGTAGAAGTAGAGAAGTAGAATTAAGAAAGAATTAAAAGAAGAAGTAGAAGCTAGAAGAAATATAAGGAGAAGAATTAAAAGAAGAAGTAGAAGTAAAATATAGAAAGAATTAAAAGAAAGTCAAAAGTAGAAGCAGAAGTAGAATTAGAAGAAGTAGAAGTAGAGCTAGTAGAAATATAAGGAGAAGAATTAAAAGAAGAAGTAGAAGTAAGTGTAGAAGAATCAAAAGTAGAAGGGAAGTAGAATTAGAAGAAGTAGAAGTAGAGCTAGTAGAAATATAAGGAGAAGAATTAAAAGAAGAAGTGGAAGCAGAAGTAAATGTAAAAAAAAAACAAAAGTTAGAGTAGAAGAAGGAGAAGCAGTCGTAGGAGAAGAAGCAGAAGTAGAAGTTGTAAAAGTAGAAGAATTAAAAGCAGAAGCAAAATTAGGGAAAGTAGAAAAAGAATTACAAGCAGAATGAGTTGAATCTGTAGTAGAAGTAGAATTAGAGGTGGAAGTACAGCGTGTTCGGAACGTTATTGTGAACTTTTTTAATATATGCTGTATTTCAGATTTCACTCGAATATGGTTTTAACAGTATTGTATATAATTTTCATTCATATTCTTTTCCTGTATTCTATATTGAAACATGTCTATTAATAAAATATAAGTAAATCGTGAATTTCCGAAAATCTTTTAGAAACAGATGTAGAAGTAGAAGTAGAAGCAGAAGCAATAGAAGTAGAAGTAGAAGAAAGAAAAGTAGTAGTAGAAGTAGAAAAAGAAGTAGAATCTGAGGATGTACAAATAGAAGCAAAAGACGTAGAAGCAGAAGAAGTAAAAGTAGAAGCAGAGGAAGTAGTAGAAGTAGAATCAGTAGAAGCAGAGGAAGTAGTAGAAGTAGTAGAAGTAGAAGCAGAGGAAGTAGAATAAGTAGAAGCAGAGGAAGTAGTAGAAGTAGAATAATTAGAAACAGAGGAAGTAGTAGAAGAAGAGGAAGAGAAGAAGAGAGAAGTAGAGAGAAGAAGAAGCAGAGGAAGTAGTAGAAGTAGAAGAAGTAGTAGAAGTAGAAGCAGAGAAAGTAGTAGAAGTAGAAGCAGAGAAAGTAGTAGAAGTAGAAGCAGAGGAAGTAGTAGAAGCAGAGGAAGTAGTAGAAGTAGAAGAAGTAGTAGAAGTAGAAGAAGCAGAGGAAGTAGTAGAAGTAGAAGAAGTAGTAGAAGTAGAAGCAGAGGAAGTAGTAGAAGTAGAAGTGAAAGTAGAACTAAAAGTAGAAGTAGAAGAAGAAGTAAAAGTCAAACTAAAAGCAGAAGCACAGGAAGTAGGAGAAGTAGAAAAAGAAATAAAAGAAGCAGAAGTAGTAGTAGAAGCAGAAGAAGTAGAAGTAAAAGTAGAAGTAGTAGAAGTAGAAGAAGAAGAAGTAAGAGCAGTGAAAATAAAAGTAAAATTAGTAGAAATACAAGCAGAAAGTAGAAGTAAATGAAACAGAAGTATAAATAAAAGTAATAAAAATTTCGTAATATTTGAACTTTTAATAGGGGAACGTATTACTTTGTACAATTAGACGTAATTAATATATATAATAAATCGTTGGACATGCATTTTACATCTAGTTTTGAAGTAGGTTAGTTGCTTATCTACAAGGTGTTTACATTCTAATATTTCAGCAAAAGGTAAAAAAAAATGATCCACTTCTTATTCTTCTGATCTCATATTCTCTCAGATATATTCTCGCTTTTCACCTTCACACATCATAAGAGCAGAAGGTCATTGTTCTCTTTGGACATCAAGTAGAGAAAGATGACACAGCAAAATGACACCTAACCACCTGTCTTTCCTGATTCCACCTGCTGCAAAAGTCATAATGCCAGGTAATTGAAACGCACACACTGTGTGTTCAAACGATATTACCGTTTTACATTTTACTCGATATTCCATGAGTTTTATATATTGCAGTCCTTCTTATCGCACAACAGTCAATAGCAAAAAATAGTTGTACAAATGGATTAGACTAGCGGGTCCCCTATTTCTTTTCTCTGTGCCACATTTTCGGAATTAAAATTTGATCGCGCACCACACCAAATTTTATGCGATAAAAAGTACACTTAAAAATAATAAAAAACAGAGATAGAATTGAAGGGAGATAACCGTGGATTCGAAATTGGTGCATTATAATTGATAAGTCTCTCCTCCAATTTGCGGACCCGAGTTACTATATTCTTAATACTTGATGTAATGCAAAAATATCATATTGATAAAATCGATTAATAATTATATATAAGTATTTATACTGGGCTTCATGCATGCAATTACAGTTAATCCATAATATTTTAAATTTGAAATCGTATTTTTTTGGCATATGAAACTTTTAAAACTTTCTAAATCTTTAATTGTAGTTCAGTCATTTCTCCTCAAAGGCTATCATCTTCCGTGGCATCTATAAGGTGCTCTGCATCGTTTGAGAACAACTGGATTAGAGTAAACGTCTGTCTCCAACCACTAGAAGTATGGATATTATTAATGGCTGAACACATAATCGACAGCGCTTGGCCAGAATATCGACGTTTTCTGTATACGCTAAATAATCATCAGGAAATAGCATAGGTAAAATTATTATTTTTTTAAATGTCTAATCAGTGATTTTTAATCAAGTGTTGTATTGATAGAAGATTGCGATCTAGGTCGACATTATTTAAGTATAATAAAAGGAGCTTCTTCGAAGTTCATGGTCGGAAAACGTAGGATTTTTAAAAGTTATTTCTTTGCCATTTAGTTAGATTTGGTGTAGTGGATAAAGCTGAGAATTATCACCATCGCCTGTTTAATGTAGTTGGAACATTAAATTCAGTTTGAATATTTAAAAAACTTGAGAAAATTTGTTTCTTTTTTTGGAAGGATTTTGCTTTTGACTAAGCTAATGAGAATATTTAATATTTTGTATTTTGAATTTGTTGGTTGTTTTTTATTTAGCGATATGCCAACCATTTGGTGGTTATACAACACTAAAATTTAAATATTTAGTACACAATTTTATTTTATTTTTGGAAATAATGATAGTTCAGTGACTTCAGTATCTTATCTCTGGTGAAAAGGGATGGATTGATAATTTGCTCAATGGTATTTACGCGTAAGTGAATATAACGAAGGCAACTGGAATTAGAACGCGGCATTCCGATTAACAATTCCGAACCATTAGATATTTCAACACGCATACATCCAATATTAGATGATTATTTCAACACGCATACATCCAATATTAGATGATTATTTCATCCAATATTAGATGATTATTTCAACGCATACATCCAATATTAGATGATTATTTCAACGCATACATCCAATATTAGATGATTATTTCATACATCATCCAATATTAGATGATTATTTCAACACGCATACATCCAATATTAGATGATTATTTAACACGCAAATATTAGATGATTATTTCAACACGCATACATCCAATATTAGATGATTATTTCAACTTGACGCATACATCCAATATTAGATGATTATTTCAACACGCATACATCCAATATTAGATGATTATTTCAACACGCATACATCCAATATTAGATGATTATTTCAACACGCATACATCCAATATTAGATGATTATTTCAACACGCATACATCCAATATTAGATGATTATTTCAACACGCATACATCCAATATTAGATGATTATTTCAACACGCATACCATCCAATATTATTAGATGATTATTTCAACACGCATACATCCAATATTAGATGATTATTTCAACACGCATACATCCAATATTAGATGATTATTTCAATACGCATACATCCAATATTAGATGATTATTTCAACACGCATACATCCAATATTAGATGATTATTTCAACAATATCCAATATTAGATGATTATTTCAACACGCATACATCCAATATTAGATGATTATTTCAAATCGCATACATCCAATATTAGATGATTATTTCAACACGCATACATCCAATATTAGATGATTATTTCAACACGCATACATCCAATATTAGATGATTATTTCAACACGCATACATCCAATATTAGATGATTATTTCAACACGCATACATCCAATCCAAACTTACAGCACCTGACATTCTCAAGCGGTCAACCATCTCGATTTTTGCTTAACTTTCGTAATCGTTCTGAAATCGCTGTTTCAAGTTGATGTGGACGCAAGACTTGTATTTTATGTAAAGATATTCAAAGTTAAGTTGCTTTTAATGAAGTTAAAAAGGATATCTTTTGAGTAAGGAATTCGAAAGAAGACCTTTTAGGAATGGAGTTGAGTTAACGAAAAGAATCTGCCTTGGATTGCAGAATTTTGAGGTATTTTCCTTCTACAAAACTGAGAAGGTGGAAATTATTTTGTGGTTGATGACGTAAAGTCTAAGATTTCAAATTTGACTTCGAAATCAAATTGAGGTTTATTTTGCTAGAGAAAATTGGAAATAATGATTTAACAAATTTGTATGCGATGAAGTTATTGTTGTGTCAAGTGACCTTATCAAGCAATGAGACTTAATAACGGTATTTTTATCACTTGTTAGAAATCAAAGCATAAGAGAAATGGCGCGATACAACAGGATTCAACACTCATAATAGATTAGGAAAAACTGCTAAAAAATAAACGAATACATACAGTTGTAACATAAATACAGAATGAAATATACAATACACACAAATATGGAAATAACGTCTGTATTAGAATCTGAGGTAAAGTGAGCAGTGTACAAAATGACGAGAAACAGCTGAACAAAATCGGAGACCAATACAGATATTATCAGACGTAACCAATCTGGAGATCAATAAGATTAATGAATTGTTAAATTAAATATATGACAGCCTGAAATACCTGAGGATCTCAGTAAGTGGAAACAGAATTAAATGTAAAAGTATATATCGAATCCGCGGTTGTCTCCCTTCAATCCTATCTCTGTCTTCGTAACGATGTCAATGAAACCATGTGAAAATAAATTCGAATACCAATTAGCTTACTACTCTATATAACTAATGGGGGTTCTTATGAAACCTTAGAGCAGGATCAGATTGGAAATAGAACAGGAATGCTGCTCCGTCTTTCAAGACAAATGAACATAAAGATAAATTTTTATGGTCAGTATGCCAACAGAGTGAATAATACAAATGCCGAAAGATTTATAACTGTTTCAGAGATTAAATTAAGATGGCACGACACAAGAAACCCCTTCAAATGCTAGGAAAGTGTGATTTACACTGAAAATGTATCCAAGTATCCCGTAATTCAGTCGTGGAAATAAGTAGCTTGAATGCGGGCAGGAAGCGAATTTAGTAAATACACAAAAATATAAAGAGAACTAACATCTGGATGAGTGTTCTCAAAGATTTCATTAACCTGAAAAAGGAAAAGATACGAAGAAAGAAGAGCTACAGGTATTTATTATAGAAGGACCAATTATAACTAACATATGATTAAGGTTAGCACTGGGTATTGATTGATGATTCAGAAAAGGACCTAGACTAATTGTTAGGCGAGGTAGCAATTAAACAAAAAGAAGTGAGTAAATATTCACTGAAAGAAAATAGAATGCATTGTCATCAGTCAAAGATAAAACTAAAAATATAGACTTACAGAGATTTAACTCTATTTACATTGTTCGGACTACCATGCTCATTTTGTTGCCATATTTATCACAATGTTTCGGCTATTGTACGCTTCGGCCTTCTTCAGGTGGTTGGAATGTCGAACTGAACCCGTTATTTCGCTCACTGGGGTAGACTGTTCTAGTTCCACGTGCCATGTTTAATGGATGTCAGTTATCAGTTATTTCCTGTTCATTCCCCTCTCCAAGTTCTCCACTATCTTAACCAGATATTGAACTCACACTCTTTGGGTCCTCTCACTGGATCTAACTAACGCCTTTATCAATATACACATAGACAGATACAGAGATTTAGCTATTTACTTGCATTAGTAATAGGCACTAGAACATATGTTATAGAATTATGAAGGCGTATAGTAATTCTAAATATGACTTCCAGAAAATATATAAATATTCGGGCATAGCAAAGCTTCGTTAAAGACAACAGAGTTTTAATGTAATATCTAATTATTTTATTTAGTGAAGAATACAGGATATTCTTCTTAAAGATAAAGAGGAAACTTGAAGTGACTGTTGCGGGGTGGGGTTTACTGACGAATTCTGCGAATAACATATACCGAAAATATGAACTAACGGGAAGACTTAAGAAAAACAGGAACTGTAAGGAAACTAATGGAATGAGATGCCTGAAATATGTAGAACGCCTAGAGAAAGATGGCCTATATCACTATATCCTATCTAACATTGACAAAATATTGAAGACAAAACACAGGCTTAAATTCATATGTAAGCGAAGAAAAAAACATGACCATAGAAATCCCTATGCGTAAAAGATATAGTTTACGAATGTTTTTACTGGACTGGGGAATTTGTTTTAATCTTTTCACATCAGGCAATGCGATAGTGTCATTAGCACGCACGAGGTTACAGAGAATGAAAGGGAACAAGAAGACTGTCATAAGAAGTGGGAAGAGGACAATAAAAGAACAGGGATCAGGAAAACAAAATATGGTGATTGATGCTGCATTTAAATTTTTGCGTTTAAATTTTGATAATCGCAGGATGCAAGAAATCGGAAGGAAGTTCCACCGGTGACAAAATTGAAGGAAATAAACTGTTAGAATAGAAAAGATGGCTGTATCTACCTCGTTCAATATTGAAGATTTGCGACGTAGTTGCCAATCTTGCAGTACGCTTAAATTCATGCAGTCCTGACACTAAGGAAAAATCTCATTAGAAGAGTTGCCAGGGAAATATTTATAGAAAACCCAGACGAAAATCACTCATGTCGGTTGAAAAGTGACTGAAGACAAGATGGAAGATGAGGATCAGATGCATTACAGACTCTTCTTTGAATTTTGTCAAGAATCTTGAGATATACAGCAGAAGGACCAAATCAGATGTGGCAGCAGTCTTCAATGTACAGACGAATAATTGATATACAGATGTTCAAGAAAGATTCTGACACGACAATAAGCTGACATTCTTAGCAGTAGAAATAGTAATTGATTCAATATAGTCGCTCCAATTCATTACAGTGGAAAATATGTAGACCAAAAGGCTCAAAGTGTTGCTCTCCGGGAGTCTGGAAACAGCCATGCAAATGGCAAACAGAAATAGTTCTCTATGGTGATTAAATAAAAGCAGATTTGTTTTGGAAGCATTGAAATTTTTAAAAGTTGAAATAATGAGGACAATTTCTAATGTTATTGGCTGGAACTGGGCAGTAACTATGGCCTGTGCGGAGTAATTAGAATTGAAAATCAAAAATATCAGAACATTCCAAAAAGCATATATATATATATATATATATATATATATATATATATATATATATTGTATTACTGAGAAGTCTTGGATATCATGGAATAAATAGATAGGAAGGGAAAACTATCGGATATATTTAGAGTGAAATCTCACCCAGTAAAAATATAATAGGTAAACATGTCTAGTCATATTTTGCAACGACTAAACAATTTTACAGACATATAAAAACAAAGGGAAATTAGAAACAGTAAACATATCAGATGCATCCAAGAGAATTAAGTGCAATTATGGAATATAAAGAGACGATTCTATCGATAACAATAATGGCTCTGAGATTTCGTGCCAAAGGACATTGTTAAAAAATGAGGAAATGCTAAATAAATACTGAAAACATTCAGAAGACAGCAGGGTTTAAATCAATCCGAGTGTTGGAACACTGAGGTTTGACCAGAGTTTAAAGTACGAAAAACGATAGATCTAAATATTTAAACTATTACATGGCGGATAATAGTGATTTTCTAAATATAGCTTACATGTGGCAAAAGGCAGAATGTATGGAGCACCTAGTGGGGGATCGATTTCACTACTCATCTGTAATTGTTCTAACGAGACAGGTTTGCTGACCATTACACCATGTCGAAGTGCCCAAATGATTTTTTTAAGCGTAGCTTAAATGTGACACAAAGCTGAATGGCTGGAGAACCCAGTGAGGATCAAACTCACTAGTTAGACCTAATTGATCTAGCGAGACAAGGTTGTCAACCATTACACCACGTCAATGTTCGCTACGTTAGGCAATGAAATAGTTTTAACGTATATGAAATATTTTACGGGGAATATGCAATGAAAATATATTTCTTGTGTGTGACTTGTGCGCTCAGAATGGAGTGATCATGGCTCTGTATACTTTGTCGCTTTATGTAATGTTTGCCATTTCGCCAGCACTTTTAGTATCTATTCTGCTGTCCATTTACACGATCTTGTTAGGTAGGTTATTCATTCCTATCCTGTCTCACTTGACGTCAGCATGCCCTGTGAGTGTCAAATTCACAAGGTCGTCTTTTCTCGTGTGTCCTAGTAATTTTAACTGTCTCTTTCAGATTCTAAGTTTATATTATTATTCTTTTTCTTTACATTTTCCTTTACATGTTCTGTCCAAGATAGTCTCAGCATCCTTGTCTAAAATCACATTTCTGTAGCCTCAAGTTTCGTTTTCATCTTTTGACAGGATTGTTAAGCCAGTGAAGAGGACCTATTTTATATAATGGTTTAGTACTCTTTTTTTTTTTTTTGTTTAAACATACTTTTTCTGTTTCTTAATACTTTGCTTAGATTTAAAAGGCCATTTTGACAAGAATCAGCTAAAATCGGTGATGTCGTTTTATCTCTGTGACATACATCTTGTCGATAGAACCGGATATGAAAAGGAAAATACATAGAACAACGAGAAAGAGGTTTAAAAATAGGTGCCCGGACAGCGTGTGGTTGAAAGTTCACAAGCAACAACTTTATTGAACCAAAAAGCGATTGACTTTGGAATTCAATACAGAGTGCCATTGTCGCCATTTATATTTTTTTGCACATGCGCGTTGCTTGATTTGATTTTGTCGAGTGCACAGTATAGTAGGGTCGGTTGGTCACAGTCTGCGAGGAAAAGAGCACCATGATACAATTCACCTTGCAAATTTGGAAACGGCATGTTGACTGCTTGGGATTCGCCCCGGAAGCTCCAATACAAACAATTCAGAGTGTTTCGGTGTCAACCTGAGGACATTACAAAGGATTTGCAAAGACTTGGATGAGTCTAATTGTAATTACGAAGGTAAGGCAAATCGGTAAGCTCACTATTATCGTTCTGATAAGAAAATAACTCCAGAATTTTAACGGTAAGGGTCTCAGACTCAACACGGAGGACCACATCAAGTGCATTGCGGAGATAGTGCTACCTTGGCTCAAGAGGGTGGCTGCTGGAAGACCTTAGTCTGGTAACAGTTATATACACTATGCTACACAAGCAGCAGAACCCAGTCATGGATGTCAGGCAATTTCTGCGACCACTTCACCCTTATGTCTGGTAACCTAAATCCCCAGACCCCATTGATTATTATGTGTGGAGTGCAGTTGTCGAGAGATCAACAAAACTCATTGTAACACGAAAGATGAACTGAAGGCAAGGATTATGGTAGCTTTCACCAACTTAAACAAGGAGATCACTCAGAATAGATGCAGGTGATTCCGAAGTCGTCTGGAGGCCGTAGTTGAAGACAATTGCCATTTTATTGAATAAATTTAGTCTTTATTTTTGTGTAGATTTGTAAATATATCTGTTAAAATGAGATGTCAGTGTTATTTTCATTTTTTCGTAATTTAGACGACAATTTATCCATCGCCCCTGTATATCTATTGATAAATATCTCCGAGAAATTAATCGCTTATAAGAAGACGGTAATCTGGCGAATTAGAGGCAAGCTTAAAAGAAATGGTTATATGTTTTATTTAGGAAGGAGAATGTTGGAAAAACACAAATAGAAAATACATTTCTTTCATTGTTACATCTTCCTTCTTTCCAGGTATTTTATTGGGCGCCTATTGATTTTCTATGCAGATTCGGCTTTTTATAAAATGCAATCTATCATTATAACTTGCCTGGTTATAGGTGCGTGATAAATTTATATTAATATCTTACGTCCGGTACAGTTTACGAGCAATTAAAAAAAGCTGCAGGAAGTACGAAAGCAAGACGAAAAGGAAGTCCAGTTTATTGAATGGCGCCTATTCAGGTTCCATTTTTCTGCCATTCCCTGTCGATTTTCTTAATGAAAGAATTACACTGTGAAAACCTTAATAAGCATGTGCGTAAAAATATTGCTTTTCTATTGCAACTAAACACAAATATTCAATCGACGATTTGACCACCAGCATTGAATTTAAGAATCATGTGCTCCCAATATCAAATATCGGACTACAGGACACACACACACACACACACACACACACACACATATATATATATATATATATATATATATATTTATTTAAATATATAAATGAGCATTTATAAAATCAGAACAAAAATAGCCATTTTTTTTCAACACCCGGTGTTTTATCGAGTTATAATGTTGAACCTAGATTCAACATCATCACTTGATAAGACACCGGGAGTGTTGAAACAAAATGGCTATTTTTGTAGTGATTTTATAACATGTTTATGTTATAATTTTTTAAAATAAATAATTATATCTACTCTACTTTGTATTGAGCACTCTTTTAAGAATAGTAATTGTTGGTTATTGGAATTCATTCCGTATACACCAATTATATTATATATATATATATATATATATATATATATATATATATATATATATATATATATATATATATATATATATATATAAAGTGGACACTGAGATCAACACTGGAGACCGATATTATATTTCAAACTTGAAAACAATTTTCAGACCATTAAGATTACGTTCAAACCCTGATAATTACCCTTAGTACTTTTAATTTATAGGTTTGACAACTAAGTTCCTGCCGTGGAATCTATTGTGTTTTTAAATTTTGGAATCTATTTTTTTCGAGAATTTTATTTTGGAATCATTTTAGGGGTTTCTTTTTCAGTTAATTTAAGTTAATTTCTGTTTATTTGAAGATCAATAAAATGGAATGTCAAGTTAAGAAAAATGAGCATTTTCGACACCACATTCTTTTTTCAAATCAAGGCCGCAAAAGCTGCTCGCGACATTTGTGTTGTGTATGGAGAGGATGCCAGAGATGAAAGAACCTCTCGTAATTGGTATGCCAAGTTCAAAAATGGAAACTTTGACCTCAAAGACGCGCCTCGTTCTGGCCGTTCAGTTGAGTTAGATGAAGACCGATTAAACCAACTTTTGCAGGAAAATTCTAATCAAATAACAAGGGAAATGGCAGAGAATATGGAATTCTCCCACACTGCTATAGAGAAGCATCTTCACTCGACGGGAAAGGTTCAGAAGTGTGGAGCATAGGTTCTGCATGCTTTAAGTGACAACAACACAAACCAACGAGCCACAATCTCCGCTGGTTTGCTTGCTCGTCACCGCTCAACTCATGGACCTAAGCAATGATTACTTTACCGAATCGTTACTGGCGACGAAGAATGATGCCTTTACATCAATATGAAGCAGCGCAAAGAATGGCTTAGCACCAGTAAACAAGTGACACCGAGCGTGAAACAAGATTTCCATCTGCATAAAACGATGTTGTGCATATAGTGGGACTGGGAAGGGATTATTCCTTACGAATTGCTTGAACGGAACAAAACGATCAACCCAGAACTCTATGTTCAACAGTTGGAATGACAGCTATTCAAGAGAAAATCGGCAGCATGGAGTGCTTTTGCTGTACGACAACGACCGCTCTCATATCGCCAATATGACCAAGAAAGCTATTCAGACGCATGGCTTAGAGGTGCTGCCACACCTACCTTACTCTCCCGATTTGGCACCAACGGATTTCTACCACTTTCGATCTCTTTCAAATGCTATGCGCGGGGTTTCGTTCAGTATTGATGTAGAATTGAGAGCTTGGTTGGATAAATTTTTCGAGTTGAAACAGGGTGATTTCTGACAACGAGGTATTGAAAAGTAAACAACAAGGGAGAATGCATTATTGATTAATTATAGATATTATTTTTTATTAAACCTTTAAAAATTAAATTAAAGAAACAGCGGGAACTTAGACTTAGTTGCCAACCCAATATAAATAACTATGAAACTATATATATATATATATATATATATATATATATATATATATATATATATATATATATATATATGTAAAAAGAACAGTAAGATATATAATCTGGTGTTCTTATTGATATTTTTTACTTTTATTTTTAAAAACAGTGCTCAATATAAATTGCAGAGCATAAATATTAAAAATTAACCGATTTAAAATATGAAACAGAACTAAATGCTTTTAATTTAATTATATAATTAAATTTAAAGTTTATATCCTCAGTTTTTGAAACATGTTTATTACTGTGTAGTGAAGAAACCATATTTAAATCAGTTAATTTATAATACATATATATATATATATATATATATATATATATATATTATCGGCGATTAAAACAAAAACCTTCTTAATGTCGCTGCCCAGTAGCAATCGTGTTTCAATACTACAAATGTGTCTCCTCGTAAATTCCTGGTAAGTCAACGATTAATTCCAAAAACACAATACTTTCTCTTTTTTTAAAGTGAAACAGAAGACGAAAATAAATCAGAATTAAAATGAGGCTTGTGAATTTACCGTGATTAACCCATCAAATATGATGTCTACACTAAAATTTAAATGACTTGTAAAAAATTATATAGATTATGACATGAAGTTGTCTACATAGACAATTTTGTTCACGACTGATATAAATGATTACATTATTTTGTAAAATATGGAGAATTATGAGATTCAGTTTTCACAGGAAGTTAAGCGGCGAGGGGTAGGAGGATAATCTAACATAATTTTATCTAGTTATATATACACGGTCATCTTCCGACATGGAATTTTGTAGTTGATAATTAAATCTCTTGTTTATCTTTGTACTATCACTGCAATAGATATTTCGCTGTTAGCAAGGTTCTATATTGGCAGTACTAAGAATTCTTTCAAGACTAAGTTGTATTTAAAATGGCAAGGACATGTAGATCACTGTCTTCTGTGTTTACATGAAAAAATGGAAATTATCAGGTTCTTTGATAAGAATGCTTTATTAAACCAAAGATCCGAGTTAACGGTTAATTGTAAACACAGTCTATCGTTTACCTTAAAATTCATTTAGACTTGGAATATGACAGTGCTTTTTGTTATATTTTAGTTGAACTGTGTTGCACCATATATGGCTTATCTTTCTATTTGTAAGATTAATTTGGATTTAGTATAATTTTGTATTAATCTTCTGCTAGTATTGGTAACATCTTGTATTACGTACGTATTGTATACGGACGTATTGTTATTTGGTTGATATTTCTGACATTTTGCATTGATTGGTTAATGTTATTAACATCTTATATATATGTAGTCAACAGTTGTATATTAATTTAACAGGTAATTCTATACGTTTAAGTTATTTACTGGTTTCTTAAAGAAGCTATTTATTTATCAAGAATTATGTAGGAAACTCACAAAGCATATAGCTTGTTTAACATTTTGTTAAATTACCGCCCCCTCTCATTTTTTCGCAGGCAATGACATTGACTAGTGTTTAAAATACGTATCCATTAATATCCGCTTCCGTCTAAAGTCTATGCTGCCGTTGCCTGCCAATCATGACCCATTTATGGAAAATAATTTGTGTGAAAAGTTTGTATATAAATATAAATAAATATATATATTTGTATAATTATTTATATATTATAAATCGACCACTCACCTGGTTTTCACTTATTAGAAAGCGCTCATTGAAATCAGAGATATATATATATATATATATATATATATATATATATATATATATATATGTGTTGTGTGTGATAAGTGTATATAAATATAAATAAATATATATATGTATAATTATTTATTTTAGCAATCGTCAGCTGACGATCGTTTGAAAGATGTGAAACCCAGGGTCACCAACTCACATCTATCCCCAGGGTCAACCAAATATATATATATATATATATATATATATATATATATATATATATATATATAGTAGATCGTAAAGAAATGAAATTCTAACTATCACACATATACCACATTGGTTCTCAATAACGACAAAATATGATCTTAGGATATTTTATCCACAACTTCTTAAAATTTATTCGATAGCAGAGAAAAATATAATGAAAAATTAAACCGACTCACCCTGTGGGTTCTTTTTAATCAAATCTGGAAAAATTAATCAAATCTGGAAAAAATTTGGCTGCATAAAATTATACCATAATCATATGCATATATATATATATATATATATATATATATATATGTGTGTGTGTGTGTGTGTGTGTGTGTGTGTGTGTGTGTGTGGCAACAGTCTATTTCTTGCTTGAACTCAATCTTGAGGTGACAATTATTTCTACTCAGTAGCCAAGAGAATAATTTGAAACATAACCTTTAGTCCCCACGCAATAACCGTTGGGATAATAGAGTAGACCTACCCATAATGGGCCATTGATCATAACATAAATAGGCGAGACAAAACACAACACTTATGGCCTGAAAATTCCGTTTAAGTATTTGCCAGTGGGTTTTGTCATCAGTCTCCTATTTAATATGTTATATTGACATAAACTTTACCTCTGATATTGAGCACTTTAACCCATAAATATAGCATACCTTTAAACTATATTCTATTATATATCCATCTTTCTCCCTCTCTCTCTCTTTCTCTCTATCTATCTATCTATCTATCTATCTATCTATATATATATATATATATATATATGTGTGTGTGTGTGTGTGTGTATGTGTGTGTGCGTGTGTGTGTTGAAGTTAAGGTATACTGCAACATTTACAGCTTTCTTGTCCTGTTCTAGCAAACATTGATTCACGATATTGATCTCCATATAATTTGGTCTCATATTTAGAAACATTTATATTTGATTATAAAGCCCGATAATAAACAAGTGTTAATTTCATTGATAATTTCCAATATGTGCGTCTATATAACAGTGAAAAAATGTGTTTGTGTGTGTGTGTGTGTGTGTGTGTGTGTGTGTGTGTGTGTGTGTGTGTGTGTGTGTGTGTGTGTGTTTCTGTCTGCGTGTGCAATCATGTAACATACGTGCTTACGAATACTGATCGATATATACATGTAGGGCTGTATGGAGTGTATCGCCACTGGTAGTATCTTTGCAGAGGACCGACCGACTCTGCTTTACACAGGTGAATTAGGATGCGGAATTATACTGGTCGATGGTCTACATCTAACTCTCACTCATGGCTCGAAGTTGCATGGGCACTGCGACGGCCACACCCAGGTCAACTGCATCAATCTGTCGGCTAAACTGTATTGGGGTAGTTGGAAAGGATTCTCGACACAAACTGTGAAGGGCAACGCCTCTCCTAACACACCTGTGCCAAATGGCCATCGGCCAGTCGCCAGCTGGGCGCAGGAGCTGCACCTCAGAAGTCAACGGCTTTACAAGCGAGCGAAGGAATTTTGTGATAATCTCAACATCCCTGCTGCAAAAGGAACTTGTAAGCCATTGCACTATTTTCCCTTGAAAGTCTCCATGAACCACGGGGGAGTGGTAGACACGACGGCGCAAAATGCGCTAACTGAATAAATGATGATGATAATGATGATGAGGAGGAGTAGGAGGAGTATGTGTAAATGTAAGCGTGTTTCTACTTTGGTTATGAATATGCCAGTGGGCGTAAAGTGGTTTATTTGTGGATGCACGCGATAAACATATATTCAATGTCCCATGTCCATACAGGAATTTAGTGGACACAGCTCTCCACATTTTCCTCTCTTTTGTAGCTATATGTAAATTTTACCTTTTTGGGGGACATCCTCTATACCCTGTTTGGTCAGCCATTTTACACAGGCTCTTTAAGTAGTCTATGCTCAGTTTTCATCTGTCCCTCTAAATTTCAATTTCAATTTGGAATGTGAGTATCAAATTTCTCAAGCCCTCTTTTCTCATTATTTGCGCTAGAAATTGCAATTATCTTTTTTTCTAATGTTAAGTATAAGTGTCTTTTTCGTCTAGATATTCTCTAATACTTCATCGTTGATCACATGTTCAGTCCATGTTATTACATTATCTATGTATAGAATCACATATCTGTTGCTACAAGTCTCTTCCACACCTGTAGAAAGATTGTCAAGCAATCACTACCACTTAGGAAAACTGATATTCTATAACATTTTTATAATATTTTCTTCAATATTAGCGTTATATCATTATGAAGGCGAAATTACAGTACACATACCTGCAAGCTAAATATTTATATACGAAATAAGTTGAAATTTTCTGAAAATGAAACACTTCCGAAAATATAACGAAATTATTAAAGAGCAAAATTATATTTAGTAGAGAAGAGCATCTTTTATGGGCTGACAAATTATATATATATATATATGTGTGTGTAAGCAAATATGTGGATATAGATCCGACAGTATGAAGAAAAATATATACGGAAAAAACAAACAAAAATCCTTATATACAATTATGCTGTTTTAATCTTGATATGCCAACGTCAGACGTTTCGGTCTAATAAACCATCTTCAGGACATATTCATAAATTATAACATTATCAATACAACATGAGAAAAACGATGTACATTCTTATGTATACTTTATGAATATGTGCATCTCCCAGCAACCTCCATCCGATGAAAACAAAGTCTAGATAATTGAAGACAGTCTGTGCCACACTGGTTTCGAGTATTTTGTGTTTAAGACACTGGTTTCCGTATATGACCAAATTCTGACATATATGTTTTATTATATATATATATATATATATGAAGAAAAATATATACGGAAAAAAAAAAAACAAACAAAAATCCTTATACAATTATGCTGTTTTAATCTTGATATGCCAACGTCAGACGTTTCTGGTCTAATAAACCATCTTTCAGGACATATTCATAAATTATAACATTATCAATACAACATGAGAAAAACGATGTACATTCTTATGTATACGAATGAATATGACTGCATCTCCCAGCAACCTCCATCCGATGAAAACAAAGTCTAGATAATTTTAACAGTCTGTGCCACACTGGTTTCGAGTATTCTGGTGGTAAGACACTGGTGGGGTCGTTAATGACCAAATTCTGACGGCCTCTGTCTTATTATATATATATATATATATATATATATATATATATGAAGAAAAATATATTCGGAAAAAAACAAAACAAAAATCATTTATATACAATTATGCTGTTTTAAACATTGATATGCCAACGTCAGACGTTTCGGTCTAAATAAAATGTTCAGGACATATTCAAAATTATAACATTATCAATACAACATGAGAAAATGGATGTACATTCTTATGTATACTTTATGAATATGTGCATCTCCCAGCAACCTCCATCCGATGAATATATATATATATATATATATCAAATTATTAACTCTCACAACAATTACATTATAAGTAAATTCCATGGGAAAAAACTAAATCTCACATTGAAAACACCTGTAATTGTAGAATTAAGGAGAACTACGCAGTAGAGTGTAAATGCAGATCCACTTGGGTAGTATACCAGGCAGCCATTAAAGAAAATTTGACAAACCATTAGGTGCAGGCCATGTTTAGAAGAAAAAAATCAGGATAAAAAATATAAACATCAATGCAAACTATTAAATCAACAGAGTGAACTAATCACGAAATGTAGACAGACAAATTCCAAATTACATACGAATACAGGGACATATATCTGGTGGTGTCTGTGTACGTATAATGGCATATATGTATGATCATGTAAATATATACATATATGTATGTATTAAGATATTGATGCATATATGTTTGTTGGGCAACATGAGTCATTCATTGGGTACTCTGGTGTTACCCACAAACTATAGATCTATAATCTCAATTAATTTACATTAAACTTAATGGACTTAAATTTAAATATATATCGCTTATATATATAAAACTATTTACTGTGAATCCCAGAAAATAATACACTCCGGGAACGTTATAAGAAACACCATATAGTAGGAACTGATAATAAACAACAAACAAAAATCCTGACCATAAATAAACTCCAACCCAAGACCACTGCCCGCGGGATACGATAACTTACACCTCGACCAATCGCTAATATAAATACATTATATTAACATATATATACTCGAGAAAGACTGACTTTGAAAATAAATTTAGAACGATGCTTCGAGACATGCACTTAGAGGCTAACGATGGCCGTGGGAAAAACGGTTTGAAATAGACTATACCTATGTTGAGGTAATTATTTTGTTGCAAAAAAATACATATGCACTGTTACAATAAAAACATCGAGATCTCTGTGGGTCAGATTTAATAATTAATATTACTAGATCCACCCGGATTATACTCCAACAGATCGATTACCTGTATTATATATATATATATATATATATATATATATATATATATATATATATATATGTATATATATATATATCAATGTATATATATATATATGTATGTATATATATATATATATATATATATATATATATATATATATATATATATATATATATATATATATATATATATATAAAACCTATATATATAGTATACAATATACATTTATTGAACAATATAGTTCATGCCATTTTGAAAAAAAATTTACTTGTAAAAAAAAATTTGTTCAACACAGTATTTGGTATAAACGCAAACCTTTAAAATTTAAAATCAAACTCAGCCATTAAAAACCAAAACTTTTTCAAAGCATTGTCGGATACAACAACCATATTTTCGTTGTCCTCTTATTAAAGAAAAAAACAGAATAAAATCTATTCTATACCTGAAACTATTAAATCAACAGACGAAAGCTTGTAGTAAAAAACAACTAATACACAGAAATTTATATAAACAAGATCAAATTCAAATGGATCAGGTTTTTGAATACTATTTGAATTGTTTCTGATGGATGTCTCTCCATTTAAAGCATTAACCTTTGCATTAGTTTCATGTGAATAATTCATGTATTTGTAAATTGATTGCACGTTTATCGTAATTTAAATAACTGATCCATGTATGACTTTTGGATAATAAGATATTACTGTAATTATTGAACAATATAGTTCTTGCCACTTTGACAGAAAAATTTACAAGTAAAAAAATTGTTCAACACCATATTTGTTAAAAACGCAAACACTTTAAAATTTAAAATCAAACTCAGCGTTGTTTACGCTTTCCAAAACCAATAACTCATTTTAAATAGCATTTTCGGATACAACAACACATATTTTCGTTGTCCTCTTATTACTAAGAAAAAACCAAGAACAACATCTATTCTATACCTGAAGATGTCTGTAGGAACAGACGAAAGCTTGAGTAAAAAAACAACTAATACAGCAATCCAAATTTATATAAACAAGGATCAATTCATTCATAACGGATCTGGAGGTTTTTTGTATACTATTTGAATTGTTTGCATGATGGATGTCTCGCCATTTAAAGCATTAACAAGGCATTAGTTTTGTGTGAATAATTCATGTATTTGTAAATTGATTGCACGTTTAACGTAATTTAAATAACTGATCCATGCGACTTTTGGATAATAAGTGCGACATTACTGTAATTATTGAACAATATAGTTTTGCCATTTGACAGAAAAATTTTGAAAGTAAAAAAATTTGTTCAACACCAATTTGGTATAAACGCAAACACTTTAAAATTTAAAATCAAACTCAGCGTTGCTTTGGCGCTTTCCAAAACCAATAACTCATTTTCAATAGCATTGTCGGATACAACAACACATATTTTCGTTGTCCTCTTATTACTAAGAGAAAAAACCAAGAACAACATCTATTCTATATATATGTCTGTAGAACAGACGAAAGCTTATATAAAAATAACAAACTAATACATAAGAAATTTATATAAATAAGGATATATATTCATAACGGATCTGGAGGTTTTTGTATACTATTTGAATTGTTTGCGATGATGGATGTCTCGCCATTTAAAGCATTAACCTTTGCATTAGTTTTGTGTGAATAATATATATATATATATATATATATATATATATATATATATATATATATTTATATATATCTATCTATATATATATATATATATATATACTATCTATATATCCTATGTTGTCTGTCTGTGTGTCTGTCGTGGGCGTTGTTACCTCGCCCAGGCCGCATTTCTCACCAGATTTCGATGCGGTTTTCAACATAAGTTTGCAAATGGCTGCCGTAAGGACATGACGGAGCCCGATTTTTGAGTTCGGAATCAGGTTCGGAAAAAATCGATAATCGAAAAAATTCTGCTTACAGCAAGAAAGATCGCATTTCAACCAAATTTGACACACTCTTAGAGTCTACCATAAAAGTGTTGTCCAGAAGTTTCATGGACCCCTAAACAGCGCGGAAAATCGATAAAACCCAAAAACCGATACGCCCAGATTGCGTCTGAAACGCGTGTCAGTTTTTTAGCTAAAACCGAGCGGATTTATGAAGAGGCCATTGGGAGTCATCATGTGAAGTTTCAACTCTGAGCACCCCCCCACCAAACAGAGTACAAATCGACAATCGGTCAACCCTCAAAAATGTTTTTTCCAGTTTTTTAAAGCTGATCGTATTGTGTTTATTTTGTTTAGTTCTTTTTTCGTAACAGATTTAATGTTTACTATAGATCTTAGAAAAAGTTGGCAGTGTGATATAGGCAAGAAGTAAGGCATGTAACAACATCAGCACGGCAAAGGGCACTCCTCTAAAAACAAGGAAGGGCAAAAATATTTTAAGTCAAGTGATAGCGATTGCTGTATTAGTCGTACTATTTTTTAATCAAGCACGGGCAACGCCAGGCCATGCTGCTATATATATATATATATATATATATAGGAGGTGTTACTGTGTTCGTGTATATATATATATATATATATATATATATATATATATATATATATATATAACACAGTAACACCTTCTATCTATCTATCTATATAGGAGGAGGTGTTACTGTGTTCGTGTGTGTGTGTGTATATATATATATATATATATATATATATATATATACGAACACAGTAACATATCTATCTATCTATATATATATATATATATATATATATATATATATATATATATATATATATGGGGGGAGAAAAGTAGAATTACACTTTTTAACTGTTCAGTTGAATTTGCTTCACTCACTCCATATAGCCTCTGTGAATATTTTCGTCGTCCTTTCTTTTTCGTATTGACTGCCATTTCATTAGAGGGAGAAATGTCGATCGGAAAGAAACAAAGAAACACCCGAGACAACGTAGCGCCTTTCCATCGTCTGTAACTGAAAATAAACTTTCTGCAACCCCTTTTGTCCATATGATAGATCATTTTCTGTCATTGACTTTACGATATGACTCTTTTTTCTTTTTCTTTTTTTCATACAAGTACTTCACTTTTATCCAGGTCAATCAAGAATTGCAAAGACGAGAAAAATCCTGTCGATAGAAACTAAAGAATCGGATTATATCTCCGAAGGGGTGTTGTATATATTATATGATGAAATATGGCGAAAAAGATGTAACACAAAAAAACAACGGGCGGCATTAAAGAAATATTAGGATGGTGCATAGATAATGTCGTTTTTAACATTAAGTTGAACGTCAAAAAACGACATTATTTATGCACCAACCTAATAGAAAGAAAAAAAAAAAGTATGAGGTAGAAGTTTTCAACAGATACATACATATATATATATATATATATATATATATATATATATATATATATATATATATATATATGAGTATTGCTGCCATATATGGTCTGGAGCCCTTTCTGTTTGCCTCGGGGTTCTTGATAAGGTCCAGAGGCGGATATGCAATATAATTGGCCCTGTTCTGGCATCTCGTCTACAGTCGCTCTCTCACAGACGCGCCGTCGCCTCTCTCTGTCTTTTTTACAAATACTTTCATGGTAATTGCTCCGAGTTGCTGCACTCGCTGGTTCCCAGACTTCATGAATTCAAGCGCCCTACGAGGCTGTCAATCCGATCTCACCCTTTCACTGTCGAAAGTATTAAATGTAGCCGTTTCTTCTACTCCAATAGCTTCATATCTCGCATCTCTCGCCTGTGGAACTCTCTTCCCTATTCCAGTTTCCATGAGAGCTATAATCTCCAACTATTCAAATGTAATGTCAATCGACATCTTTAGTTACCTTGATCTATCCACTATCCTTCTCTTCATCCTTTCCTCTATCACTCTTATTTGATCTTTCTCCAAATCTTCTGTAACCCCTCTGCATCCTAGTGGCTTCACGCCTTGCTCGGGGCATAATGCTAAAAAAAAAAAAGATCTTAGTGGTGAAACGCTTAAAACACTTAATATATATATATATATATATAGAGAGAGAGAGAGAGAAAGAGAGAGAGAGAGTGTGTGTGTGTGTCTGTGAGAGAGAGAGAGAGATGTATTATTTGTCGTCTCAATAACGCAAAATTGAAAATAATACATACAATTTTAACATATATATTTACCAAAATTATACAAAAAAAATTTGAAATACTAAAGACCACATTTATTCAATAAAATCGCCATTGGCTTCAAGCCACGACCTCCAGACGATTTCAGAATCTCCTGCAACTTTTCTGGACGGTCTCTCTGCTTCATTTGGTGAATGCTGCAATAATTATTGCCGTCAGTTCATCTTTCGTGCTACAACGAGTTTTATTTTTGTTGGTCGTTCACACAACTCCGTCACATAATAATCAAAGGAGTTACAGTCTGGATGGAGGTGATGTGATGGCAGAAATTGCCTGATATCCATGAATGGGTTCTCCTGATTTTGTGGTATGGTGCATTGTCCTGATGCCAGTCGTTTGCACTGTCATCAGATTGACACCAAACATCTTGAAATATTCGTACTGGAACTTCCCGTACGAATGCCAAGCAGTATAACATGACGTTTCCAAATATCTGGCGTAGTCAACTTTTCTCACAGACATGGGCTACTTTTTGCACTCACAGAAACAACGTATGAAATGAAATATAAATGGCCTATATATATATGGGCCCTATATATATATATATATATATAAATATAAATGAATATATATATATATATATATATATATATATATAATGGGCAAATAATATATATATATATATATATATATATATATATATATAGAATAATGTGTAAATTAAATGCAAAACAACGCGCAGGTGAATATATAAATATATATATATATATATATATATATATATATAAAAAATATAAATATATATATATATATATATA
>CAHIKZ030005036.1:842500-892500 GCA_903632075.3 Acanthosepion pharaonis | reverse complement strand
ATATATATATATATATATATATATATATATATATATATATATATATATATATATATATATATATATATATATATATGACACAGTGAAATTTTATAACAGAACTAAAATTTCAACTATAAATAAATATGCATTTGTTCCTCAGTGTTTTGTACAACACTAAAAACTCAAAAGGTGGGAAAAAATATATGTTTATTATTAGTAGTATATATATATATATATATATATATATATATATATATATATTATAAAATAAATTTATTTTATTTTCAACAAAATCATTTGAAAAAAAATAAGACACAGAATATCTTGAAACAAAACAAACTATTTTTTTAGTAATTTTATAACATACTTATTTTATAAATTTTTTATAAAAATAATTATATCTGCTCTACTTTGTATTATCGCACTCTTTTAAAATAGTAATTGTTGGTTATTAAGAAATCAAATATCACATATACCAATTATATACTTAAGGTATATATATATATATATATATATATATATATGTGTGTGTGTGTGTCGTGTGTGTGTGTGTCCTGTGTATGTGAAGAAAAATGCAATCGTTGTTTACGTTTGAAAAAATGTATAATACTCTTATCACTCTTTCGTATCACAGAATAAGTCCTATTTTTTCAATTCCAATCAACAAACATACATGATTTCCACATTTATATATAATCCCATATATATATATTATATATTCTATATATATATATATATGACTTCTGGTAATGTATTCTCCAAAGATTTCCCAGATTACTTCGTCAAAATTAACTCATTTTTCTGACCATATTCCAATTTGGTTCCCTTTCGCGCATTCAAAAATGGTCTCCTTATAAGATGACTCACTTGTTTGTTGTCTGCTGATATTTTGGGAAATGAAATATCCACAAAACTAGATCATTTAAAATAGAACGTTGTTCCTGTATTTAGCGGTGTTTAGTTCTTCAGCCGGAACTTCTCGGATTCTAAAAGAAATTTTTTAGCAGGTGCATTTGTTTTTTTCTGTTATGGGAAACTTTATTCTAAGTTTGTCCTCACTAAGTTAATTACTCACATTTATTCAGTATAAGAAAAAAAAGGCTAAACAATGGTTGCCGAAAGCAAAGATTAACCGATTATTGCCATAAAATTTTATAGTAGTAATCAATGCTTAGCGATCACTGATTGCTTTCGCCCTATAGATCTCACATATAACAACATAAATAAGTCTTCTATTTTTATCATACTGAGGCAATTGTTTCAATTGTTTTGTGAAAGTCCTATTTTTGTGTATATATATATATATATATATATATATATATATATATATATATATATAATATATATATAAAAAATACATTGTTCAAATCCGCACTATTTTATATCTATGTAAAAAAGTTCAAAAATATCTATAAAAAACACCATGTTATTATATATATATATATATTATTTATATTTATATTATATATAAAGATATATATACATACATATTACACACACACACACACTTTTAAAAGTAAATGCTATGATATATATATATATATATATATATATATATATATATATATATATATTCACACACTGTCTATGAATCAAGTAACTGTAGCTCATCAGTTTAAATATTCTTTAGATATATCTATACTAGATATCCGATTGCCTCTTTTGATAGGAGCGAAATAATATATTTTTATATTTTTTTAATTAGGTCTGAGATTTTCCCCCATAATCTATTATTATCTGGATTTTGTGGCATTCTTCGGAATGACATAGTTTTTGATCAACTTTTAACGGATATTTTTAAATCTTTTGAATAAACACGCCAGAGTGCTTATTCTCCTGATTCATAGACGAAAAGCTTTTTTATAGTTTTATCATCACAGTAGCAGTCAATGTTTATCTTAAATACTTCGCTCTTGTTCTTTTAGTGTTCTCTCTAATAGTGTTTTTCTTTTTCTTTTCAAGTATATATATATTTATATATATATATATATATATATATATATATATATATATATATATATATATATATAATATGCTTTAATATAAGTTTTGTGAATATCTATAAGAACACCAGATTATATTAAATTTATTTTTTTTATTATTATTATTATATATTGATGGTGATCTTCTTGTTCCTCCAAGACCGATTGCCTCAGGCGAGGGGATTCCTGTTTTTTACAAGATGTGAATTTTCCTTTTCTCTCCCAGCTTCTGAGTTAATTAGTAATTTTTACTTTTATTTTTAAGTAAACATTAATTCCTCCCTTCCAAATAGATTCTTACAATATAAACATATTTTCGAGCGTTAAATAATCTGTAATGAGTTGATATGCCATAGAATACGAACCCAGTCATTCAACATTATGTAAATTTTGTATTACATAAAAAGGGATTTTAAGTTTACACACGATGATATTATCAATATTGCATTTTTTTAAACTCTTGACTAAACAAAGAGCGCTGTCTACAGAAAAATAACTGATAGATTTGTGATGTCTGAAGAAAATGTAAAAGAATTTTCCATCAAAGACTATCAGTGTTTGATGGATTGAGTACTGACATTTAATATGCCAAATTGATTTTATTGTTATTCTTTTCTAATGCGTCATTCAAGAGAGCCAATTGCTAACGGTAGCGATGAGTAATGGCATTCTCACGAGGCTGCAGTGAGTGGGCAATAAAGGACAGTTTTTTAATCGTGTTTGCCAAATTAGGATACTTAACAAAACCCAGGAAGGCAAAATTTTGAATTTCTTTACTTTTAACATTTTTGGAGAAATTTAAAAGAAGCTGGAATGAATTAGGCTATTAATAAAAAGTAAGTTATGAATTAACTATCAGTGAGTTCTGGTCTAGCAAACTTACTTTAGAGTGCGCCCAATAATAAGAACTATTTTATCCAGAACAGTTCGTTGAGGCGTAATGTAGAGAAGTCTTCGGTTTCACAACTATTTTCTACGTTTTGGATTTTTTTTATAGAATCTTTAATTCACACATGTTTTTTTTTTTTTTTCTGGTCCAAAACCTGATTCAAGCAATATCGGAATGGTAATGTGTTTCACCGTTGTATTTATGTGTAACTTGACTTTTGAATTACCGGTTGGTAATAAAGAAGCAAGTATACTTGAATGATTTGACAAACCGAGGGATTTTTTGATACTTTGAAAATTTCTGTACATATCGTCACATCTGGATAAAGATGGCGTCATCAGAAATTGGAACCAAAAGTATTCCTTTATACAACTTATACAATATATATGTCAATTTTAAATAAGTTAATATTGCTAAATACAAACATTGTTCGATATCTTAAGACAGAAATACAGTTAGAAATACAGTTAGAATGAAATAAATTAGAAACTATAGGACAGAGCAGAATTGTTAAAAATAATGCATGTGTTACAACGAAGTGTCTTAGGAATAACTTGGACACCGCTTACGTGAACTACATAACAATAAGTTATTACTAATGCCGCCTTCCATAAAGCAGGTCTACGTGAATGTCGACATTTTCTAAAGGTTAATCAATTGAAATCTTGTCTAGCATTTGCAAATGAATATATTGTTAGGCCCATATCATTCTGCAGAACTATTCTCTGATCAGATGAGACAGATAAATAATATATTTTGGTCATAATGTCAAGAAATATCTTTAGAAATGTCAAGGAGAGACTTTCAACACAAGCAACACTGCCCAAAGACAGAACATCAAGGAAGGAATATATATTTTGAAGTCTTTTCTTTTAAATGAATATATATATATATATATATATATATATATGTGTGTGTGTGTGTGTGTGTGTGTGTGTGTGTGTGTGTGTGTGTGTGTGTGTGTGTGTGTGTATACTTGGTATGAGGTAATGATTTGAGAAAAAGTATGTCAATTTGAATGTGTCTGTCAAAAATTGGAAACTTCACTTAATGGGAAGGATGGTCTCGGACAATCATCCAGAACTAAATTATTCCAGAAAGTTCAGTTTGGTTGGTTGATATTTTTTACCAGCATATCAACATCTACGTGTTATTTAATGCCGAAATCTAAATTTTGTAACATAATTTTAGGGGTTCAACTACAGATATTTTGTACACAATTTTATATTTTCACGGTAATGTTCTAATATATTTTTAGATATATAACGTGTCGGTCATAAAAATTATTTTTGGTAATTTTACTATTAAAATTATTTTAGTGTTGCATTGTTTGTCATTTTGCTATAAAAAATCAATTGTCGCTCATATTATGAAAATGTACTGATTTTTGCTTGTTGTGGGGTCACAATTTGCCCATAGTTTTGATAATAACAAATACTACCACCTTGGGACAGTGTTGAAGTTGGAACACTAGCAATTAAAACTTGCTTTCACACTCCCCAAAAGCTCTAATCTCCCGTTCAGTGACCCGATGTAGTTTATCGAGAAACTTCAGGATTTACCTTTCGATAAAAAAGATGGGCATAATAAAATCTGACTTGACTACCGTTTACCGGGCTCACGGTTCTGGAGGAATATAATGAAAAACAGTTTGAATGAAATAACTGTCTAAATGGAAACGAGAAACACTCGTACTGCGCTGTTTATTACGCTGATGAAAAATGAATTCAAGGAAAATCTGATTTTAACAACTAACAATTTATATAAGATAGCCTTGCTTATTACAATATGTAAAACAATAAGACTTTTTTCTCGTCTTTGATTAGTAAGAGATAATTCCTAAGTGCTTCTGTCTCAGAAGCAAAGGAAATGATTATTATTCCCTTCAAACTTTGCTTTTGTGATCTAGACATTAATGTTTTGAAATTAAGCTATTTGTTCATTACATTCCAGACAGATTCAGCGCCGAGTTGCGAAAGGGGTATGTTCTAAAACTTTCGAGAAGTTCCTAAAAGTTTCAACAATCTCTAGAAGGTTCTGGCTAACAAGGCTCTTATAAAAAAAAACAAAAAAAAAACATGGACGACTGTATTTTCGGGGCTGAACCGTGAAAGTATAAGCGTAAATCACAAAAAAAACTATCCACTCCTGAATTTTCTGTGTTCTCTCTTGTGTAATCCTAGCATAAATAAATGCTACTTTTGAATCCTATATCGTTTTGCCCCTACTTTGCATGAATGTACAAGTTGCCTTTCTAATAAACCTGACCTAAATATAATTGAAAACTTATGGTCCAAATAGAAAATACGTGTAAGAACATGTAAGCCAAGTAATCAACAATAACTCGAAAATTAGGCACATGCGAGTATATATTGAAATATTCGTGCAGTGGGGTTATATATTGAAATATTCGTTATAATTTAGAAAAAAATAGCCAAAAGGTTATGTTGTAGCGTAGTTTTTACAGTGGAGGCTTGTATTTCACTAAGTCTGTCCTAAAAGTGTCCGACGTACAAAACGTGAGTTAATGACGCAGCAATCTAGTTGTGATAGTTGATACTTCAATGTCCGACATCGACTGACTCACTCAACACTACTGAGCCCAACTGGCGACCGCTACTACTACCACTACTACTACTTATTATGTCTATTAATAATAGAATAGGTACGTTCAGGTATGACAGGTTGAGAAATGTCTATGACTTAAAAATGATGTAGAATGATTAATTCTGTTATGTCATGATTTCAGACGTACACTTATTTTTTTTACAATTACTAATATCTAATTGTGTGTGTTCCAATGTTTATAAAGTGAATCTATAATTACAGATAAATAGGTAGTGGTGCTGTAGTATTATAAAGTTGAAACGTGATGAATGGAGGCAAGATACAATATAAACGCAAAATAGCTTTTCGGGTCGGAAATAAAATGGATGCTCTCTCTGAGTTGGAAATTGTCCTAGGTTATTCTCTGGCTACGATAGTCCGGATATACGTGCAATATGTAAGTTCCGGTCAGTCATGTTAAAGAAAGTTTGGACGTATTTTTAATGCTAATTGATTGCATCTTTTTCGGCTGTTTCCTGTTCCCCGTAATGATGGTTTGTTCTCGTCAGATAAAACAACTCTTCTCGTGCTTCACAAAAATGGCTCCAGGATTACATGGTAGACATTTTGGAACAATATTGACCTATACGATTACTGCAACACTGTTAAATGTGTATGTGACATTTTACAGCATAGAAATTTGTTAAAATTTGAAATATTTGCGTAAAAATGGTGAAATCATGTTGTTGTTAAAGACATTGTAACGGTATATTCCTTTCATTTTCAATGTAACTATTTTTTTCCGATTCGGCTTTTTATAATGCATTTGATGTGTTAAGTTATGACAGTAGCAATCATAAAATAGTTTTAACTCATTGC
This sequence comes from Acanthosepion pharaonis, assembly GCA_903632075.3. Classification (NCBI taxonomy): domain Eukaryota; kingdom Metazoa; phylum Mollusca; class Cephalopoda; order Sepiida; family Sepiidae; genus Acanthosepion; species Acanthosepion pharaonis. The sequence continues at coordinate 886,221 of CAHIKZ030005036.1, read as the reverse complement.
CTGCCAACCACGCGTTTGACAGTTTTTATTATGTTGCCGTTTAGAAGTTTATTCGCAATGGTACTGTTGTGGGAGGATCCACCTAATTTGCATAGTGGAGTACCGACCATATAAATATGGTTGGTACCGGGAAGCGAGGGAGGAATCAAGAGATTCAACCAGAGACTCTGCCCGACTGCGACTCAGTCAACACATTCTCCAGGAACGATCTTACCAGGAATATACAAAAGACTATATGTAAATAATGTGTACATTTTCTTTTTTCAATACATTTTGTTCTAAGTACATTTTGTGTTGCATTATTATTCCATACATTAGTCAAGTTTCAACAGATACCTTTAGCGTGAAAACAATGGTAAGACTTCAATTGAAGCTATAAATCAACTCGTGCATTTTTATTGTGTCAGTTGGCTATTATAAAGTTGATGTTTGTTGTCAGATTTCATAATTGACCTCGAGCAGAAGTTAAGAGGTTTGAAAAATAATCATGTTATATGTGAAATTGTTATGCCTACTTATACTTAACTTAAAATCTTACAATCTTAAATATTATCTGCTTTAAATAACCTCAAAAGGTTGATAACCCATAAAAAACGAATCAATCAATCAATATTTGGAACAAAAAAAATCACAAAGAAATCATTTACTTATTTATTTAACAGTTATTGAACTTGAGAAAGCTATTTACCTAGAAAATTTGTTTTAATAGAATTATTTTATAAATTTCAACGGAGAGTAACACTGGTTTCTCGGTCAATGAATGAAGAATGTTTCTGTATAAAGGAAACGGTTAATTTGAGTATTCACATAGATACTATAGATATAATGCTAGGTAAAAAGATCAAGACTGATTTATTGTAGTAAAAATATGTCCATATTTTTTTTAAAATAATCTTTCCTTTCTTCTGATTCTGCTCAATGTTCCTTTTCTCTAAAGCAAACGATCAGGAGAAAACCTCATAAGACATTTCCGTCAACTTTATTATATTGAACTTCTTTTGTTCCTGAAAAGCTTCCGCTAAAATCTAATTGTTTAGCGTAAACTTCTACTCCAAACACAGATAAATTATTTTATTAAATCTCTTTAATATCAACGAAATAGTGTTTTTGTGTCGTATATGCTCGTCTATTTTATTTTGGCTTTAATTCTTTGACTTCGTTTCTTGACGTCAGCAGGGTGGTAATTGCATTCACAACGAATCAACTGGAGAGTTAAATTTTAGTTGTCGAAAACTTCTCAATTTATTCCTTCGAAATTTGATTTCTTTAAACTTCTGCTTTCACCTTCCCGAATACGAACTCGGCTAACATGATTTGAATCGGTGAATTTTCCTATTATCCTCAGGTTATACGCAGTTTAATTTTTACCGTGTACAAAAAAAAATTGTAATTAAAAAAAAGCGTTTTATTTAATTAATGTAATACTCAACGAAATAAACAATAGTCTTATCGTTGCTTTGTTTCATTCAAATATATGCCGTTACATTCAGGGGATTTAGGCCAAACATACATAGGCCTTAAGAAACAAAAGTTCGAGAATTACGCAATAAAAAATAAACTCCCCACAAATCGTATTTTCCCGCTCCTTTTGAAATCTCAAAGAAGATAGTTAAAATTACGTTTTGTTATTTTATGCAAATTATTATATGCTTTAACCCTTACAGACGTTCCTAATTATGGCGCGCCACAACTTCCTCTTCCTTGTATCTCTGAACAACATCTGACTACCATTATTATTTGTCCCTGCAGTGCCATCCATTAATTTAGATTATTCAATCAAATTGCACTTTGTTTCCCTTCTACGCCTTTTCCCCTTAATATAGCCTCTGAGTATTAAATTTTCCAACTCGTCTTTCCTCCCAGATAGTTCAGTTGTTTCTTTCTGATTTTAAACACGAGTGTCTAGTTGCCTTTTTATTTGGAATTGCTTCGTTGCTAATGAAAACTGAATATGCCATCCACAATACACTTTTTGTTGCGTGGACTCTTCTTTATCTTTAAGCAAATTGTCCAGCATTCACTGTTCTACATTGGTATAGATATGACATAGCAGTTCAGCACTCTTTCTTTCTATCGAAATATTCCTAGTTTATCTTTTAGGCAGATTTCTTACGCCATTCCAAGGGGCCATCTCATTTCCTATTGTCTTTTATTACACTACTCAGATAGTTAAGTTTTTTTTAACAGTCTTATTCCGATGACAGCGAACTTAAGTTCGCGCCTTTTGGTGCTTCTTACTGGTGACCATACATTCTGTTTTCTTATAGTTCTTATTTTCATTTCGCTGTCCCGTGCTACGGTCACGCTTAAGACCACATCACGTTGAAACACCTATTCCAGTACGATCACTGAAGTTAAGAAAAGTGTAGCCTGATAAGTACCCAGATGGTTGACTGCTTGGTAATACGACTTGATGTAAGCCTGGATGTATGGTTGGTCAGTTTAATCGGAATTGTTAATCGGAGATCCGAGGTTCATTTCCAGTTGGGTTCGTTATATTGACTTAAGCGCTTTGGCAATGTATGGATCTAACTCTACTCCCCCAGCTATGGGTTAATTAGCAAAACTTTTATCGCTATATCCTTTAAATAACCTGCAAATGATAAGCCGTAGAAAACGAATCAATCAATCATTTGCCATCACCACAAGGTCTTCCACATATGTTATATTGCTACGATTATGTTTGGCAATAATTAATCCTAGGATGTCTTCTAGTTTTGTTTAGATTGTCTCGCTGTATAGATTACATAAATTCGCGGAGAAAATACACAATTTTAATAATCTACATTTGTGTTTGTGTTTGTGTGTGTACTTGCTGAAGTAATTTAACATGGCAAAAATATTTGCTAAGTAACAGTCTAACTCTCTGCTCTCGGGCGGAGAGGAACCCGGACGAGGCTCCGCCGAAGGGCAGAGTCTCGTTCGGGGTGGTTGACTGCCCCTGAACCCGCTTATGCGGGTTCAAAGAGGGATTATTTTTGGCCGAGCCTACGGGCTCGGAAATCCCACGTTAAATCCGGCCTTGTGCCATATGTAACCCTCGTGGTGGGGTAGCTAAATATCACTTGCTTAAGTAATTTCATATCCGCATGCAAGCGGTATTTCCAGTAAATTTTGCGGTTATTTTAATATCTTTCTCAAGTGTCAAGTTTACCTAGCAGTTCAAATAAGTTTTCGTGTCGTACCTATTCAAATTCTTTTTCGCAATCTCCGAAACTGATATGGTTATTTTAACGTATTTATTGATACAAAGGTTAATGGAAATACCCTTAATAGTTAATCAAACATTCATTTTGCATAGTAACACATACATCAGTTGTAAGTTGGCTATTATCACTTATGCAAAGAGTCATTTCAAATTTAGTCAGGTCACTGCATTTTTTTTGTAACACAGTCAGCAAAGAGGGATTGGATTATTTTAGCACAGGCAGGATTCAAGGTAAGAATGACAAAGGGAAAACGCTATTAACCTTCCTAACTAGCTTCCGTAGATTGTTGGCAGAACATGGACTGGAAGTGATTGCAAGATTAACATTGCTCGTAGGGATAGGAAGTTGTGGAAAGCTATAATCGCCCAATTCCTAAAGAAGACGGCATATAAAAGAAAAAAAAAACTTAAACACACACACACACACACACAAACACACGATGCAAGAATATATTCAGACATATGCATAAAACAACCCGTTAAATAGTTTAATGACATGTCCTCTTAACGATTAAAAACAAAAATCTCTAAAAACCCTTAATTTTAATGGATATGTTACTTTGACATTTCCAGTATTAAATGATATCAGTGCTGCTTTTCTCTTGCCTCTCTGTTATTCCTTTGTCAATAGCTCCCTTTAGTTAAATTCATTAAAGCAATAATAAAACATCATCCGCTCCTGTTTTATTATGATGTATTTTCATCTTTATAAATAGAAGTGTGAATTTTAAGTAGATATTTAAAACTAAATTTTCTGCTCATAGAGACTTCCTGCTATCACGTTACTTAGCCAAGACTAACGTTGTAAGCACTTGCAGGCCTAACTCAAGTGTTACAAATAAAGAAAACAATGAGGACATTTGAAGTCACAGTTTATGAATTAACTTAGTAAATACTAAGATAGTGTCAGTAATTATATCTGTATTTTAACCCTGCAAAATATACTGGGAAGTATAGGGTTGGAAATGTATCTGGGTTGCTAACTAGGTCATTTTATGGGATGGAATATCTAGTCCCAGCTTAATGGGTCTAGAATCCAGAAATGTCCTCATAGACTGGCTGTTATCAACGGTTAGGGAGCCCAGTCTGCACAGCTACTAAGCTGGAAGGAGAAGATATGGATTCATACATTTACAACGGTAAGAGGGGGAAAATGATTGCCGCTGGTGGAACTTAAATTCATCACGCCAATCTCACTCCCAATGTCGATTACCGACAAGCTAGAGACAATGATGGTTCTGTATATGACACAGGTTCGATTCCGGTTGGAGAATGCATATCTACTACGAAATTTCTACAATATTCAGGCAGATAAATATAATTAATACTGTTTAGAGCATTTACTGAAACAAATTGTATCTAATAAAATAATGTATGGACAGAAAATGCATTAAAGTATTGTCGGACTTAAGGTTATTATGTTTGTATTTTCTACTAGTAAGTTTTGGATGCAATCTGGTAAGTTTGTGTGTGTGTGTGTGTGTGTGTGTGTGTGTGGGTTGTGTGTGTTTGGTGATAGGTATGTGAAGTGTGTGTAGCTGTTTCGTGGGTTCTAATTATTTATGAATTCGGTTTGATCAGGAATACAGATCCTTAAGGGTTTTTGAACTCATAGATAATGTTCGTTCTTTGTAATTTTGACTTTGCTGGTGTGTTGTTATTTTTATGAAACATGCATATATACATCATATATTAAAGAATGTAGGGTTTAAAAACTCATTGAAGATAAATATCTACTTTCCTTCCAAAAATTTTGCTTTGGAATGAGGTGTTATAAAACAGTTTTGATGAAAATAAAAATAAGACCATAAACAATGAAAACGAAATTGGATAAGCTACATTAAACATCTAGATTCATCAGACATCAAATTTAAAGCAAAGTTTTTATCCATTTCAATATAAATATATATATATATATATATATATATATAGAGAGAGAGAGACTGTTATGCTGTACCACAGCTGATCTATGTGGCTAGACATCCGATTGCTTCACACCGGGATTGAAACTCGACTGATTTGGCATCACTCAGAGGCTTTACCGCTAAGCTATCGGCGCCCGGCAGAGAATGGAAATCTTTTAACGTATTATATACGTGATGTATATAAACGCTAAGCCAGCAACCAGGGTGCTGACGAAGATCTATGCGTTAAGCAGGAGGAACAGCTGTTTAAAATTCCATCTCTCTATAGTGCTCAATCAGCGAATGTGTATTTGGGTAGTAATCCCTCTTTTATAAAAGTTTCATTAAAAACGACTGAAAAGTACTGCGATTTACTTTCAAAACACATTGTGGCCGTGTTCATAGTTGGTATTTTTGACTGTGTAGCGCCAGCCTATACAGAGCGTAGTAAGTTTGCCTTCTTCAAGTGCTAAATGATTCATTCATTGAATTTATTGCAGTGATTGATTTGAGAAAACGTTTGTATATAGACGATAGTCTAACTGAACTAGTTGAAAACGATGTATGCCCCCCATATAAGAATCTAGATCTTACGAAGCTTTTTAAGTAAAAACTGAAATATTAAGGTTAATATGAAGGAATCTGACATTTTAAAAGAAGTCTTAATAAATCATAGAATAATAGCGTATCGTCTCACAAAAGTTATTTTTTTCTAGAATATATAGAAAGATTGATACGAATAGTTACAAAGTAAGGATGCTTTAAATATCCTGTTTGTTAAATAACTGTTAAATATACCTGATCGCTGACCATTGTTTCAAAATATAGGTAAACAATTATTGCATTTACTAATCTAGTCGACCAATGAATTAAATGTTGCATATTCAACAAAATTACGCATATATATATATATATATATATATATATATATGTGTGTGTGTGTGTGTGTGTGTGTGTGTGTGTGTGTGTGTGTGTGTGTGTATTAATTTCAATTAAAGGTGCAAATTATAATTTATAAATTCATGAATCATTCATATAAAAATCAAATATAGAGATTAATGATTTAAATGGCGAGCATACATCTTCGCAAACAATATAAATGAGATACATCAACCCCAAACCTATATATGAATGATATGATCCCTGTTCATAAATTCCAGTTGCATAAGGTCTTTTAATTTTTACAAGCTTTCGTCTGTTCCTACAGACATCCTCAGGTATGGAAATAGATTTTGTTCTTGTTTTTTACTTCTCGGTAATAAGAGGACAACGAAAATAGAGATGAGATCCGAAAAAATGCTATGAGAAATGTGTTATTAATTTGGAACGTGCGGTCGCAACGCTGAGTTTGAATTTAAATTTTGAGGTTGTGCGTTTTTGTACAAAAGAGAATTCTTTTTACTGGTAGATTTTCCGTCTATGTGGCATGAACTATATTGTTCAATAATTACAGTAATGTCACACTTATTATCCGAAATTTGCACGTTGGATCAGTTATTTTAATTTCAATTTCAATTAAAGGTGCAAATAATATTTATATATATATATATATATATATATATATATATATATATATATATATATATATATATATAGGAGAAGAGCAAAATGATTCTTTTAATTCGCATTTTTGATGACCTGTGCTTCTTCAAAATCATAATTCGAAACACTAGCTTGCAAATGTACTTAAACATCGACGTTGAAATGTGCAATAGGGAATTCAATTTTCACATTCTCGAAAGAGACGAAAAGATATTTTAATCTTTCCTTGATATTCATCCATTTCCCACTCAGCAGATTATGGATTTTATAAAATTCTTTTAATAAAACCTTTAAAAGAAAATTGACACTGCTCCGTTGACAATTCATCTTTGACTAATTATATTAATGAATGCCCAAAGTCAGTGTAATAACCGAGGCTTTTAATTCAAATTACTCACAAAATAAAAAATAAAACATTGCATAATGCTTAAAAGCTAAATATTCCATTGAAAAAAAATGCATTATTGATATTTATTCAAACGATATTGAGCCATTATATTTCCCAAGTATTACATAAAACGTGTTGCAAGGAATCATTAATGCGTTCTTGTTTCGAAAATGGAAGGTTTATAGTAACGTCAATATATGGCATGGAAATTAGAATTGGATCAATATGACAATGTCGCGAATCATTGGCTGAGCTTTTGAGACTCAAAGACCAGTTTCTGCTTTTTAATTCATAGTTTGTCAATTTGATATTTTGCCTCTAAACGATGAACCTGGTGATTGAGTTTAAAAAAAAAACAAAAAAAAAACGAGTAAGTAATATTGTTGACAAAGTTTCTTTTGCAAATTTCTTTTCCAATTTCTTTTCCACTGTTCCAATGTCAATGATATTTTTGAAGAAAATGGGTAAACGTTATGTTTTCTTATCTCTGTTGCTAATAATCAGCTAAGGATTTTTTTCCGAACCAGAATTAAGTATAACAATCAAATATATAATAACAAATGGTTATTGTCTTCTCTCTATGATAAGATCCACATTTACTTTATAAAAAAATACCCGCCTATTGTCGTAATGAACTGCAAACATAAATATATCAGCTTATCCTGGATTTTTCACCATGGGAATTCATTGTCACAAGCAAATATATAAAGATATATCGTTATCTATTTTTCCGTTTATAAGAAATATATATAATCATTCTAACACAGATAGTCTTAGGAATTGCGCATAAAATATCATGATTAGGTTGCAAGACATTGTGTTCACCGTTTCACAATTAACTAACACCCGAGTATATTTAAATAGATTTATTCTATATATTTCTATATTTATCAGATGAGATATTGTAACTATTTACATTGCTTGGACTGTTGTTCTCATTTTTACTGTCATATTCTCAAAGTTTCTGTCGTTGTACGCCCCGGCCTTTTTTAGGTGATATACGTCCACCGGAGTAGATTTCGTCTGCTGGATTAGATTGTTTTAGTCCCAAATGCCATGCCTTTTATAAAGGGTTGGTTGAAGAAATCTGTCACTGGATTATTTCAACCACATGGCTCAGTGGTTGAAGTAATCCAGTGACTTGACCAAAGGTTTTGCTAGTTCAATACCTGGCTACAACAGAGGTGTCCAAAAACTTGGAGAGTTGAGTTACTACAAAAAAGTAACTGAAACTAAGATATTCAGAAAAGGCATGGCACGTGGAACTAGAACAAGTGACCCTGGTGGAAGAAATAAAGGGTTCGGTTCGGGAATTCAGCATATATCAGCTGAAAAGGGTCGGAGCGGACAACGACCGAAATATCGTCAATAAAGATGAGAACAATGGAGTAAATAATGTAAATATATTTAATCTAATGCATGGATCGAGAGACATTCAAGGTAGAGTTACGTCTGTGGGAAAGAGGCTGCAAAGTGGAGAATAAGATTTCCCCCCAAAAGATCGTGTAAAATCTTGTGAACTCTATCAAGGCTAAAACGTCAAGATTGAGCAGTTCTACTACAGATATTTTTTTAATCCGTCTACTCCAAGCAAGACGATAACTGGGATTAACAGAGATTAAGACGACTTTAGGAAGAACCGGAAACTCAAATCGTTAACAGGAAACAAGGGATAAACCGCCATTTCTGTTCAAAAGACCGGGGAGTGTGAACAGCAATTTTCCATTGTTACTGTAATCTCACTCACGCACAGATAAAACATAGTAGGTGTCAGCTACTTCCAGGAAAGATAAAATAATCTGACTATTTCCCCAGAGTATTCGGCAAGGGTTAATGTCAAAATGGTAATTAGGAATGAGCTGTATCATGAGAATGAAAGATTAATGGTAGGCAATAGACATGGTGATAATAAGGATAGATAACCACCCACCCTTGGCCAGAACATGTTAAAATTATAGCATTCAGGGAAGGATCCGAGCGGAAATCTATGTCACAATGTATTAGTTCTTTTCTCTTTGGTGAAGCTGAGTGGAACCGCTGCATTTGGAATACGGAGGAAATGGGGGATTTGACTCCGTGTAAGTAGCATGCCATTTCTTGGCCGTAAAGGTTTGACTTTGTGTAACTGAAGAATGGATCTAATCTGAACCTTTCAAAACAGTGTTAGAATAGTAATTTGACAAATAGCGGGTTGATAAAGATTGTGAAATACATTCCCATATTTCCATAATAATCATTCTTATTCTTACTTGAAATATTAAAGTTGATATCTGTTATACTGGAACACACCTATTCTAGTGTTAATAGACTCCCCACCTATAATAAGTAGTAGTAATAGTAACGAGTCGCTCAGAGTAAGTTGGACAGTCTGTCGATGCCGGACGACCGTTAGTCGGATATTAAAGTATCGGCCACCACAACTAGATTGCTGCGTCATTACCTATCATATCAAGTTCCTAACGTTTTGTACGTCGAACCTATTTAAGACCGACTTAGTGAAATACAAGCCTCTACTGTGAAACTACTCTATAACAATATCCTTGCAGACACACATAAACAGGTCGTAAGGTCACCTCGATGTGGGTAAGGTCCGCCAATCTTGACTCTCTATAACAATTACAATTGAGTAGTGAGTTCTATCCTCACTGTGTGTCCCCTTGTTTTGGCCTTGTGCAACATGTAAGCTATGCTTAGAAAATCGCCATAAACTGGTCAAAGCGTCGTGGTTATTTTTATGGAGTTTTTATTCGAATCAAACAGCAAACACCGATAACCAAACATTGTTTTACTTAACATTAAATTATGTGCAGTGATCAGTCCAAATGATTTCAGTTTTAGTTCAAATGATTTTTCAACATCTAAATTAATCTTATTGATTTTTCACTATTTCCAGCATTTTCTTCGCGTTTTCCTCCACCCATTAAGATCGATATTAGAACCATTAGAGAATTTAGTGAAAATCGACAAAAAATCTGACGTATTTTTGTCCTTACAAACGTAGTATTTACTAAATAGCTAAAAAAAAATGCATATAGTGTTAAATTCTTATCATTCTCCTCACGTCTCAAGCCACAAACACCAAAATATGAAGCTGGTATTGGTAGCTTAATGACGCTGCAAATATTGATTAAATGCGAGTTTGCTTTGCTTTTTATTCTCATGTCAAGAGAATCAGACGCATGTATATAAAAACAGGCAAAAAAAAAAAGAAATGGAAAAAGATTCCTTTCAACTTTAATAAAATTCACTCATCTTGTAATGACATATTAGGATAGCCTCTTGAAATATAAATAGAAAGACTTTCCGAAAACCATTTATTTTGAAGTCAGATATGAAGCCATATTTAATGAGTTTTCCTATTTGTTCCTCATCGGAAAGAAATCAAATTTAGAAACACTCATTCCCAAATCATTGCATTGAATTGGTATCGTGAGAAATTTATCTGCCGACAGAGTATTTTTATCTAGCAAGCCATATTTTGGAAGGGTTCGTAATGATGGAACATGTATTGCAGTATCCTTTGGCACCAAATGTTGACGTTCAGTTATAAATAGGTCATATTTGCTGACATTCCAATACTCTTTAGAAAATCGATATTGCTGTTGTATAGAGAAATAAATATTTTAATACTAGAAGCCACCAACTAAGGCTCGAGAGTAATTTACGATTATGGAGAGAATGGTGACACGCGTTTAAATGATGGACACATCATATTTCAAGAGGCGTCAGACGGTCACGGCTGTAAATAGTGCCTGGGTGCATTTTCATTCAAGCAGTGGCAGGATGCTTTTTTTATTTCTAGGAGAATGTTGATTGGGACATGGTCTGCATAACCAATATAAATGCTAAATTTATATCTGATCCTCACGGACCCCACCTGAAACCACTAAGGGTCCGTGGACACCTTGTTAAGAAACCCTGATTTAGATCCTTACACATAATGTGTTGGTTGGTGTCTCACCTACAGGTGAAACCGTACAATTCTATTCTATTTTCTTTCGTTTTTAACGGCTCCCACTTTAACTCCTCGTCTCATAAATTCAGCAATTATAATATGTAAGTGTAAAATATATTTTATAAAATCTGCTTAGCTTTTGGAATAGAACTTTGTCCATTCCAATACGCCTTTGGATTTCAGTGTGACACTTCCCGTCCTCTGTTAGATCACTTCTCATATATTTACTGCTTGTTTGATTTTGATATTCCCAATTTGTAATTTGCATGTTGGGATCATTATTTTCGTAACAACTATACATTCTGACTTCTTGCCGATGATGTTTATTCTTTTCTTCTTACTTTCTTTCCCTAATTACTGTAGGAGTTTTTGTAGTTTTCACTATCTGTCTGCTACAAGATATGCAGATGAAAAACTATAAAATACAATATCATATAATATTAAAATAGTTAAAAAGGAAATCCGACACTATCCAGTGAGCTGCTATACCGAGACCTTACGTTCAAGTTGATGTGGTTCAGTCAGAAATCTTTTATGCATTACAGCCATCACCAACCAATAATTGTAAGCCATGACGTTATCTGTTTATAAAATATTCCTACAGTGAAAGTTTTTTATTTCACACGTTGACAATACCCAGATTGCTCGAAAAGGATAAGAACTCAAAAGCATTTGACCACTCAGACAATACTCATTCAAAATAATCATTATCAATTCAAGTATGATCGACACTGCATTCATTTCTATATAAAACTTTTACTCATTTCTATATAAAATGCAGCCAACTTTCACTTAACGATTTCATCCGTACACATCGTCCCTAAGGTTGATTTAGCACGATACGGGGCCAAATCAAGGAAAATTACAACTGAATGTTTGGATTGAACAACTCTTTCAAAGATGAAGCACCTATTGCTACCAAAATCCGCTTTTGAAACTTTGATTTTAAACTGAAGCACTGGCCACAGACACCAGCAGTTAATACGCAATCCTCTAACGCAACGTAGGTAAACATAGGTATTGACAAAGTTACATAATGTAGCCCAAGTATGGAAAAGCAGTTAGGATCACTCTATCTTAGTAATTGAAAACAGGGATTGGTAACTATTGTTCTTCAGTGAGGTGACAACATTTTCCTCCTCCTAATCATAGAAGACTTTCGTTTTCAAAGGAAGGTCTTGCAGTATGGCTACTTCCCATCAAGCAATGGGAACTTCAGAAGCGATGAGATACTTGATTTTATATTGATTTTCACCATGGAAAATTTTAAGTTCAGAATCATAGATCCCAACGCCACAATAGGGACGAAAGCGGTTAAATATCTCTCCGGCTGGCAGCACATTCTGTCCCGAGATTCGTATATTTCCTTAGCTTATAAATTACTTTGATCTTGATATTATGTTCACAAGGAACGACCAAGTTACTGATGAGGCATTTTCTTGTTTGTTTTTATTTTATTTTTATCTTTTTGTTAACGTCTTTGGTAAATATTGAATAACTGCAATTTATTTTGTCAACAATATTTAGATCATTGTTAAACAGTCACTTCAACTGATGCTAATGAAAATAATTCAAAATAAATTATATATATATATGTGTGTGTAAATATATATATATATATATATATATATATATATATATATATATATATATATATATACATAACTTATTGATTCAGTCATGAAAGTTTGTGCGATAATCTTAAGTGGCATTTAAGACCCGCTAGTGATTTACAATGAGGCCACGTATGGAGCAAGTGTGAGGATTGTGAGATGAGATCACTGTTAGATTGTATATATATATATATATATATATATATATATATATGTGTGTGTGTGTGTGTGTGTGTGTGTGTGTGTGTGTGTATGTGTGTGTTATTACAAACGTTCTTTTTTTTAATGGATACCTGTACTTCTCTGGTTAAAAAAGAAAAAAAAAACATTAACTGATATATTTACGTCTCCAAAATGAAACAGAGCAGATATGACTATCGAGAAAATTGGAACGAGTTAATACGGTTAAGTTACATAAAACTTTGCATGCCTGTGAAACTCTCCGTAGCCAAGCGCACAACGTACCCCGGATCAGACGGTGGCTCCTTCTGCAAAGCGGGGCCCAGGTCGATTCCTGCTGGATGGTACATTTTCTCGAGTGCATGAGCCGGTAGAAGAAATAAACACAATATATATATAAGTCTCAATACTAAGCAAATAAAACATAATACTGCTTCAAGTAATCACAAACATATTAATCTCCTATATCATAATCAAATGCATATTAATTATAAACAGGATGAAAATATACTAAAAGAATTGGTAAATACTAATATATCTATAACAGATTCTAGCAAAAAATTAAGTTAATCATATACTCCACTAAATCTAGTATATACAACTCAATTATTCGTACCCCCATTAGCGATTTGCAAAAAAACTAACATAGTTTACAAATTTAAGTGCCCTCTGGTAGATTGTATTTCCAACGGATTAAATGATATTCATGTTGGTCACACCACAAACTCGTTTTCACGACATTTGACTCTACATTTGAATAATAACAGTAACATTTTAGGCATTTAAAACAACATGCCTGGCCGCGTACACAATTCCGGAAAATCCTTGTTGAAAATACAACTATAGTTAAACATGAAAACAATAAACAAAAACTAAAAATTCTTGAAGCTATATATATAAAACAGTTGAAACCTAACCTGAACAAAATAAATTCTGAACACTCCACAAATATTCTTAAATGCTTATAATTGATAACAGAATCTATTGGTTAATACCAACGGCTTCCCATACTTAACACATCTCGTTTTCACTCTCGCGTGGTCATGTGTGATGTCATGGGCCGCGGTTAGATTTTCGCTTCCAGTGGCTCGTATGAATGAGTTTTTCGTTGCTTGTAAATCTTCCATGTAAACAAAACAGACTATCATTGTTGCTATGTCCGTGTATCGTTTAATTTATTGTAATGTACTTGTCATCTCTGATGATCGCTTATGTAAGCCGAAAGCTTAGATAGGATTAAAAACATGTATCAATATGGTGATTTTCTTTCGTCTTTCAATGATAATGTTATTAAGCTTATCAGACGATATGAAAAGAATTTGCTTAAAATAAATAGACAAAACTTGTCTATAATATTTAATGAAACATGAATTAATGATATATATATATATATATATATATATATATATATATATATATATATATATATATATATATATATATATATATATATTGTGGTACGATCCACCTAATTTACATAATGGAGTACCGACCATATAAATATGGGTTGGTACCGGGAAGACGGGGGAAGTAACAAGAGATCCAATCCAGAGACTCTGCCCGACTGCGATTAAGTCAACCCATTCTACAGGAACAGTCTTCCCAAGAATATACCAAAACTAACTGTAAATATTGTGTACCTTTTCCTTGTTTCAATACATTTTGTTTACGTACATTTTGTGTTGTATTATTATTATTCCAAGCTTATCCAAGCTTCAAGCTATATATATATATATATATATATATATATATATATATATATGCGCTGTTTTCAGTAAAAGTTTCTTGCAAAAATGTCCAGTCTGTCTCGAAAGAGATCTATTTCACCACAATCTAAATGTCTTCAGAACAGGTTATTATATTATCATTAACAGCATGACATTCGTATCTGTCTCTTAATGACCTCGCAATTATACAGCCACTTCCACAGCACCGACTCTATAATCATCTGCAAACTACCCACATCTCATCGAATAACCCACTCATTATAACGCACCGTCATTTAATACGCCTGAGACGTCGTATATAAAAGTACCACCATCTTCCATAGAAGAATATCAGGCAAATCCTGGCCCTGTACAGTCCTCTTTCTAAATCATTAATCGACCTCTTTCTTTTACTGTCGGCCAACCGGCCGGACTTTCGCTACGTGAAAGTTTCCCTAATTATCGTGTGTAGCAAAGAATGAAATTCGGATCTTTTCATCGTCTCTCCAGCGAGAATTCGCCCAGCTGTCTGCCACGATGCACCTCGTCTGTCTGCATTTTTCTACTGCATATTCAACTACGGGCACCTCAAGGAAAACGATGACTGGTAACTTCTAATATCGATTCGAGCCAACCAATAATGATCAACAGTGAAGACACATAGTCGATTTTATGTGATCTGGTCTACTTCAGGCTCGTCATCACCATAGAAACACACAGCAATATGCTTGTTTCTTACATACTTGATGTTTACTTGACTTTTGTCAGTTGAAGGTTATAGATACAGCAGTATCTCTTCAATACTGGCAAGACTGGAAAAGCAAAGAAATATTTTTACAGAGAAATAATTGATAAATTCACTCGCTGTCGATACACTACGATAGGCATTCTTTCGAGTTGCCAAGTCTCGTGTTGTTCTGGATAGAGATTAAAACATCTACTCTCATTAAATTTAGTGATCATCCGATTTCTGGTCTTAAGTGCCGTGTCCATTCAGGACGTGGGCGATCACAGATCTACAAAATTCTCTCTACTCCTTTATAGCTTTTAACACATTTTCTCTTTTTTTTATATATCTCTCCTAAAACTTGCTCCACAAAAAAAATAAAAATAAAAAACGGAAAATATTAATGTCTAAACTAGCCGAATGTTCTATATTTCTGAGATGAGGTATTATGTACAGTATTTACATTAGTCGGACTATTTTCCTCATCTTTGTCGCCATATTTGTCACAACGTTTCGGCCGAAATTCCAACCACCTGAAGAAGTCCGGAGCGTACAACGGCCGAAACGTTGTGACAAATATGGCGACAAAGATGAGGACAATAGTCCGACTAATGTAAATACTGTAGCCGAATGTTGCTCAAACTCGTAACGTAGGATATATTTTGTTTTCCTCTGTTCCTATTCCCTTCAATCTATCCTCTGAGTATTAAAATTCCCAAGCCCCCTTTCCTCATTATGTGTCCTAGAAATTCCAAATGTCTCTTCCTAATGTTAAGTGTAAATGCACTTTTTTTCTTTTTATTTTGTCTAAATTATCATCATTGATTATATATTCGGGCTGTGGCATTCTATAGAATCATATTTCTGTTGCTTCGTCTTTTCTTCATCTACGAGGAGTTTTTCAAGTACTCATTTCCATAGAGTCGAACTTTAGAATTCAGTACATTTTCTTTGTTTCTAACGAAATTTTTCTGCTTCTTAATTTTTTTTCTCAGTAAAGATGAGTAACCGCCTGGGAATACCGGGTTCTCTAAGCGTGGATGTACAGGTGGTGTAATGAATAATGGGTCGGAATTGTGAATTCGAGAGCCAAGTTTCAATTCTCATTGGTTTCGTTATATTCATTTACGCGCAAATAATCTTATGAGAGGTACGAATCCATCTCTTCTCTCCTCAGCTATGGGTTAATTAGTAAGACTTGTTTCACTAAACCATTATTATCTTTAAAAAAAATAACTTCGTTCAATTTGCAAATATTTTTCTGGCTTTAAATAGCCTGCAATTAGTTGATAAGCCGTAGAAAACGAATCAATCAACTCACTTATGTGTGTATGTAAAGATCAGAGATACCTAAAAATATTAGGTTGGTGCAAAAATAATTTCGTTTTCTTACATAGTAACATATGTTAGAAAACGAAACTATTTTTGCACCAACCTAACATATCTGTAACAATACATTATGAACAAAGTCAAAAGAAAAATGATCTTAGTTAATAAATTTCAGGGTGATAGTATCTGTTAATTTCCCAACTATGGACAAATAGTTAAGCCCCAAACTGGGTACAAAACACTATGAAAGTATAAAAACATTTCCATAGTAAAAATGTTACGGATATATTTTTTTAAGAAAAAGCGTTTACCAGCAATACAATTTTGTAAATGTAATTACTAATGCTACTAAGGAAATAAAATTTCGTCATTAAATTACCTATAAGGAGTTGATATGTTACTAAACAAACTTTTTGATGGATCTTATCATGACATTTACTTTGAAAAAGCCCATCAGTAGAGTGGACTTACTATGTCAAGTTTACGACAATAATTTATCAAATATATTTAGTTAGATTTATTTAAATTTTACTACTTATAAAGGTTTTTTTTTCTTTCTTACACATTCCTGATGTTAAAAGAACAAAAAATAAAAAGCACATGGCCTCTTTAAAGTACTGCTAGTTTCAGTGTTATTTCTTGAGAATGACTCATAAGATGGAGTCTGGCAAATGAAATACTGATCATACTAATTTACATTAAGATTAAGCTATAAACACACAAGATTACTTTTGTTTGCGTCGCTTTTGTTGGCTTTTTATACATAACTTTTGTACTTTATTATGTTTCAACAAAATTTTCTCTCTTACTGAATTTTATGAGCTTCGACGATAATATATTATTGGCTATAATAATTGCTTTAAAAAAAGCGGAAAATATTAATGTCCAAACTAGCCGAATATTCGTTATGATTTTGTTGGCAATGAATCGAAAAGAAAGTTGTTGCAAAGATATATTCGGAGAATATTAAAATTTATTACTTATGTCTTTCTGAATGAATGCAATTACGACTTCACTTTTGTTTGTCTTTTTTGTTTATCTTCTCTTTGCTTTCGACTTTATCAGAAATTATTTTTCTACGAGTTTACTGTCTTTCTTTCGAAAGATTTTCTTATTTTGCAGATAAATTGCCAGTATGAAAAACCGAAATAAACTTAATTTATATTACCTCGGATATTACGCCTTGAACTTTCACTGGTACTGTTTACCGATTGTTATCTCATCATAACGTCATATATTTACCCTCAGCTCCAATTATCTTATTATTTTTAACATCACAATTATATAATTATAAACGTCGACAACATCAATTTGAGCATCGATAGTACTGTAGAAGAATGTTGTCAGCAGGCCACCAGTGTGGTTATTTGTGTATGATTTTCTTTAGAGTGATTTCTCATTTCTTATTTGGCGTTGCAAAAAGTTCGTTAACAAGGCGGATATTGGTAGCAGTCTTGAGAAATATACATTACTGATAGTCTGAAGTCAGACAGTGATAATAGTATTCTTAGAAATTCGTTAATAAGGCGGATATTGGTAGCAGTCTGGAGAAATATATATTACTGATAGTCTGAAGTCAGACAGTGATAATAGTATTCTTAGAAATAAAATAGTATCAATCTCCTGAGTTTTTCTTGGTTTCAGGGCAGAAATATCATTAGCAGATGACCTCTGAACTGCTTCTTCACGCGTCTAGCTTGGCTTGTTTCTATGCAGTAACGTTCCATTCGTCCTCTCGTACCTTGTGCTTCTAGTTTGGAGATATCAGCTTATATCCCTTTTACCAGTCTCCGAGATCCTGGCACGAACATTGGTTTCGGCTAACATCAAAAGTCTCTTTGTGTCAGTTATTTTGATTGTCCAAACTTATTTTATCTTCCACGTTTTTTTTTTAGTTTTTTTTTCTTGTTTTTTTTTATCAGGACTCACTACAGTACAATTAATCTCGTCATTACTTTAGAATATTGAATAATATCGTACTTTAATTAATATCAACATTAAAATTGTTATCATGTTAACTTTCTTTCAATACATTTCTCATTAGTGCAACATTATCGTTATGTTAAACATGTGAAGTAATGGTCCACAACTTAAACACGCCAGACGAGGCTGATATGGCTTCAGTTTGTCACGAATATTTTGTGAAGGGTGGAGTTGTTAGCCACAAATCAAACCGTTTTGAATTCTAGACTTGTTGCCAACCAAAGTTGATAGAATGCATCCTTCCCCCAATAGCACCTTATCAGTGGGGCGAAGGATAAGGATTCACATCTTTCTGAGAGTATTTCTGCGAAAGTGTACACAATGTCATCGGCTGGAATTTCACGGTTTTCCTATTTAAATTTTATTATGAACCTTATTCTTAATACTTAATTCCTCATTTAATGATTGTATAAGCTCATGGCGAGGTCTACGACAATGAAATATCCGTAGAATTTCCCTTATCACATCGTTAAATATTAGATTTAAAAAAAACTTTAATATAATATTGAAATAGCAATCATAAATATAAATGCTGATTGTTGTTTTAAAAGTGGGTTTGAAATTGATAACTTTTTCCATTTCATTGAAACAGCCAGTAAACATTACTATCGCCCCTTCTTTCTTTCTTTCTTTCTTTCTTTCTTTCTTTCTTCCATTTTCTCACCGAAATCAAGTAGTGTCCTTTCCCCTCTTTCCACGAGATCAAAACGGAATAGTTCATTATTTATGAAGTATCGGAAAGAGACGTTTAACATAACCAAATACCCGTCTTACTAATATTTCTCTTAATAATAATTTTAAAATAATTCAGCAAAAGATTTTACTTCGTCGTTCGATACTGAGCATCTGAAAAATAACGCCCTTTGGTTGAGATCAAAGTGAAGTATCAATTCTTGTCAGCTGAATCTGATTCTCTCTCTGTCTCTCTCTATTCTAGCTTCCCTTCTTTCTTCTTTCTTTCATTTTCTCACTGAAACCATGCGGGATAGTCCATTATTAAGGAGGTGTTGACAGGACATAATGGTTGTGCTACCTAATGAAGACAGGGACAAGCACAACTATAATAGGATCATTTTATCATTACAAAACATTATACTACATTAATTAAAACAATATCATGAATTTTTTTTTATTGATTCATTTTTTACGGCTTATCACACTTTTGCATGATAAAAATATTTGTAGATTGTTAGAAATCTTTTGAAAATAATGATTTACTTATACAAATCCTACTAATTAACCCATAGCTGTGAGGAAAAAGAGGTAAGTTCATACCTTTCCCAAATTTGTGTATAAGTGAATTAACCCAACTGGAATTTGAACTCGGCTCTCCGACTTCCTATTCCAAGAGTTATCCCATGAAACCACGCGAACATCTAAGATTACAACACCTGGCATACCTAAGCGGCCATTTATCTAGGTACTGACCTGACTAGACGTTGCTTAACTTCTGTGATCTTACGAGAACCGATAGAGCTTCTAGTTCTCTCAAAATCTCCTTGCTGTATAGGTTGAATAATCCCTGCGAGAAGACATATCCTTGTCTTACACCCTTTTTGTGTTTCTGAACCCATTTTCTATCCGTATGCAGGCGGTTTGCTGCCCATGTAGGTTCTTGATTATTTTAATATCCTTCCCAACTATATCAAGGTTGATGAGCAGTTCCAATAGATCTTTATGACCCCTTGCATTTCCTACTACGGATATATCTAAATAAAGCTGAGAAAGAGAGAAACATTCGTTTTCCTTTAGGCATATACTTGACTTTGAATTGGATTGGCTTTGGTTTTTAGAAATTGTAAGAACAAAGGATAGTTTGACAGAAAATTGACACCTTTATTTTTGTAATGTCAGTGCATGAACACTTGGTAACATCTCTCTTATTTGCATAGAAAATAGTTTTCATTTACTGCTTCCAAAAGCAATAATACGACTGTTGAGATAATTAATAACATGTAATGGTCCTCAGCATAACCAGAATTTCGACAGGAAACAATTTATTCCCCTTCTGTGAAACAGTTTCGGTGCAGTCAATTTTTTTAAATATTTTTCTTTATTTAAATACGAAACAGTTATTTACTTTATATATTTAAAATGGAAAAATATTGTCTATAGAAATAATTCTGTAATGCTTATACTAATAATGAAATTAACACATCGACAGTATATTTCCACATATTTAAATAATTCTGTAATAATTTTATCAATTATAATAAAAATTAAATCAACACCTGAACATTTTGACTCATTTGAATCAGCTTTTCTTCAATTAAATACGAAATATCTTATTTCATTTAAATCTTTTGTAGTTAAATCCAATTAACTTTAAATTGAGTATATTTAAATAACTGTAATGTGTTAATTTAAAATAAGTCACCAAATATTTTATGAGAAACTTTCACATTTGGGTATTAATAATAAGAAAATCGTAACTAACTATAAAAAATATAAAACAAGATTACAATTTACATGGCATTTAAATAGACACAATGATATTATTTTTAAATTACGATTGAATTTTAGCAAAACAGATGTAAATTCTTGCTATAAGAAAAAATTATTAAAAAAAAATTGAGAGAAACATTGCTTCTATAGGTAAACAAATAATACAGATTAAATATTAAAGTGACTGGAGCCGAGATGCCATGTCAGGACGAATAACATTGCAGATTATTTGGATTTTAACAAGAATTAAATATGAATATATAATATATAAATGTATATATATATATATATAATATATATATATATATAAATGTGTGTATATATATATATATATATATATATATATATAATGCTGATATTAAAATGATTGTTTATGCGTTAACGTCGCTTACTGATTTGTTCTAATATAAGGTTGGGCTTACCGTTACATCCCGTTGAAACACGGGTTACCGTACAAATATCGAAGATAAGCAACATCGAGTCTGGTCAGTACGTATATGGGTGACCCCTTGTGGATACCACGTGCTATAAGCTGGGATATACGGGTAGTGTAGGGATAATGGCTCAGAATTGTAAATCGCAAAGCTGAGTTACAATTCCAGTTGGGTTTATTATATTCACTTACGTGCAAATGCCCTTGGGGAAAATGTGAATTCACCTCTTCACCGACCAAGTTAATTACTAAGACTTGTATCACTAAATCATTATTGGTTTGGTTTGGTTTGGTTTGGTTTGGTTTGGTTTACAGTATATCAAACTCAATGGGTTATTCAATGCCGACAAAATTTTTATTGCTGGTAATGTTTTTCTTCAAAAATCTATTTCTGGGATTATTTTTCCTTGAAGAAATCTATAGCTGGTCAGGTTTTTTTTTTCCAAAGAATATATAGCTGTTTGTATTGCTGGTATTTTTTAAAATATTGCTGATAATAATTTTCCTTAAAAAATTATTGCTGGTATAATATTTCTGGTATTAAAACCTACACAAGTTTAGGTGTTAACTATTTGCCCATAGCTAGGACCCTTACAGGTGCTACCACCCCTGGTCAGGGTGAACCCAGGACCACCAGCAATTAAGAGGTGGTTCCACGCTCCTCAAAACCTCCTGATCAGAGGGCTTGCTGCTGGACGTAGTTTATCGTCTTACCCAGGACGCAGATGTAGTTTATCGTCATACCCAGGTCGGTAAATCATTATTTTCTCCAGAAATAATCCTTACAATAATCTGCAAATGGTTTGGTAAGCCGTAAAAAATGAATCAGTCAAAATTAATGTGCTGTTAGAACATAGGAAAATTTAGGCTAACGTAAAATCATCAAAGAATAAATAATATATAATATTTATAGTAATATCTGCAGAAGTTGTCAATTTTGCATATGACTTTGATATATTTTCTACCATATTTATGATATTTTATTGGTATTATTACAACAAATATTACGTAGAATATCAATCATTTTTCATTTACAGTATGTCTCGTCTCCAAGTTCTAAAATTTGTGTTCAGAATATAGTGTTAGTTAACTTAAAAGTAGTTAGCGTTACTAACCAATGTTATTCAGAATTTATTACTTTTCTGTAACAGCAAAATTGTCCTAATCGTGTAACAGCATGGAATAAGTAATGTGGCAATATAGCTAAGAAGAGTAGACATGTCTTGATAGGCAAAATGATTAGCCGCAATTTGTATTCCACCGCAAGAACTGAAAATTAAAAATGTAGGTAAAAGCATGAATCTGATGCGCTTCAAAATAAAATAAAAAAGATACATTATTAAAGCATATGAACAATTTAGGATAAATTATTGCATCACTTTAGAAATATCATCACTTGTATAAAAAGCCGGGATGCATATAGAATATTATCTAAATTAGTTTTATTCTCGAACATGAGAAAACAATTAATTCGGGTATTGACAAACTTATCAAGAAAACGCAGAAGACATATAGAAATAAAAGTTCGTAATATTAAAACTTGCTAAAACATGGCTGACATTACAGCGACTTGCCTATTAAAATTGGAGGTATTTTTAACTTAAGATCTATATTCAAAGCACAGACCAGTACCGGTATTAGGAAAATACAATCCGTCCAAAATAATAAAACAAATGAAAATACAGAAGTAACCGAAAAGAATACAAGATAAGTGTAGATAAAAACAGAGGACTTCAGGAGAATAATATACTGTTCACGAATTTAATTATTTCATCGATTTTTTGTTTGTTTTTAACAGTGATGAAAAACAATGGCAAATTAATTAATTTAGATAAAATCGCCAAGATAAAAAAAAGTAATAGTACAAAACACAACTTACAAGAGGCTTCATCTAATTGTTCGAAAAAAGGCGCCAATTAAAAACTGACAGTTCAAAGAGACTTAACGAAATCATAGTTGAACATTGCTGAAAAGCCATTGTTTGGAAGTAACTTTCTCAGGCTGCATCTTTGTTGCAAAACTTGAGGTGTTTCTGTAGAGACTTGCAAAATGTTTGGACAAATTCAGTCTTCAAGGAAACTGTTTTTAATCATTTCACACAAGTAAGATAATAAAGCCATTAAGACGCAAGGCGGTTACTGAGTGTTACACGATATTACAAAAATATTATTAAGGAAAGAAACCAATAAAAGAACAGAAATTAATAAAACAGGAGATAACGATTGACATTGCATTTAAATTTTTGAAGATCAAAGTTAACTGGAAAGCAAGAGGCCGAAGGAGAATTCTACAAGAATGAAGTGCGATAGAAGAAACTCACAGCATAGAACCTACGGTTACTTCTAGCCATTTCAACTGTAAAATGATGAGCCCTTGTCGCCAATATAGTAGTGTGCTTAAATTCATAAATTCGACGTACCATAGTGTTAATTTTATCAGAACAATTACCATGAAAGTATTTATAGAAAAGTCATAGCAAAGCTACGTTGAGGCGGCGAGAAAACGACTGAAGGCGAGATGTCAGGTCAGGACCAATAACATTGCAGGTTCTTTGGATTTTATCAAGGATCTCTAAATATCTAACAGCATCACAAGACCAGATGTTTCAGCAATATTCAAGGTAATGACGAATGGTAGACTTATGAGTATGTAAGATAGATTCTGGCGAGAGAAAATTGTCAACCAACTTTCTTAGTGCAAGCCTAGGAATTGATTCAATAGACTTTTTCCCTTCATGTCAGTGGAAAAAGTTAGTCTGAGAAGGCCTGATGAGCCAGCTACCTGTAGAAAAAAAGAATAGCGCACCCTCAGACGATTAAAAGTAAATAGTTTCGATTTTGAGACGTTAAAATTACCAAGCCACTACTTGCCTATTTTTGAGATCAGCTGCCAATTTGACATTATCGAACCGATCAGACATACTATTAAGACAGCAGTAAATAGTTGTGTCACCAACATAGATTCCGAGAAAAGATGACATCAGAAAGGGGATTTATTTATTAAATAAACAGTAGTTGAGGAAATGTGCTGGGATAACGAAGAAACCAATGTCACTTCTGATGGAGAAATTTACGGAAAACTTATAAGAAAGGGAAATAATTAAATTTCATAGGGAAAGATATTAAGAGAATTATACAGAATGAGAGCTGTAAACGAATTAAACACGAATCAGAATCATGATCGAACAATGAAGAAGTCGTGGAATGTAATTTTAGCTTTTGTACATCAAACAGTGGCACCCTGGGAACAATTCTGATGTTCCCCATTAAGAGATGCAAACATGTGGCGATTAGAGGAAGCCATTATTTAGAATAATGTATCTTTGAACCCAGCATGAATAGTATGAACAGAGCCATAGATTTGCCGAAAGTGACAATTTATTTTCAGTAACGAGAACCTGAGTTTATTATTATTATCATTGTTATTATTAACCTTTTGAGCCCTGACCACGATTTACCAGTGGCAAAGAAAAATAACGTAATGCCCAGCCACCGGTTGAACGGTGGTAGAAAAAAAATGACAGTGTCCAGCCACTGCTTAAACGGTGAGTAAACATTTGTAACTATCTTTATATTTACTGTGAAACATTATATACTAATTATTTGCGTATTTTGAAGGCAGAAGGGTTAAAATTGTTGAGGAACTCAGGGATCAAAGCGTTAAAAAAAAAAAGAAATTAGTTTGGACGCTAAGGTAAATTTAGAACATTGACACTGAAATTAGGGATGCGAAAAATTGCTCTCATTCTCTCATCAGTATACACATGTTAAAACATGCATGTGACATCCATCGGATCTGCAACCCCCAAAATTATGCCTCAGCTGCTCACTCAGGAGTGTCAGTTTCGATTGCGACCAATGCTTGTGAAAACGCACTCCCCCGATGTTTTTTTTTTTCTCTCGTGCACGCTTCACCCTTACGTTTCCTTTCTTGTCACCTCCAGCTCTCGGTATAAGTCATGTCACCAGCGTGAGAGACCGTTGGCAACGTTTCCTCGATGTCCATGTCCATAACTCTCATTCATATTATGTGTGTTAAACTCAAATATTTAACGATGCAATAAGAGAATTTCTACGGATAATTTATTGTCGTAGAACCCCACATGAGCTTATTCAATCATTAACTTAAAAATTAAGATTCATCAGAAAATGCATATGGGAAAATCGTGCAATTCGCACGGGTCTTTCTAGCAATATTTGCACGATTCAGGATTCAGCAACAATACAGAATAAAATATTTCTTGGATTCTTAGAACCAAACAGACTGTCTTATGGTCTGAACAAATCCGAATCTGGTTGTTTTGAAAAGGGGAAAGAAAGCATGTCAAAACTTCAGAAAGAATGAAGACGATAGAAAAAGAACTCTTGAAATATACCAGGAACTTGCATGGTAATTGAAAGAGCTGCATCACATTCAGTTTCGAGCTACTTATTATATCTGCCACGCTTTGAACCATTTTTAAAACGTTACAGGCAAATTTAGAGTTAATGGCCGGAATGAGATTTTTCAAAATACATCCAAAACGTATCTTCAATCATAGTTTAAATAGGCAATTATATCCATAAACCTGCTTTCTTTGTTCTCGGGAAAGTGTTATTCACTAATGTTAGAAGAAGCCAAAAAGAAAATGAAAACATCTGTCTCAGTAACACTTTACGCTTTCTTTATTTGACGAAGTAATTAAGTGAAATGTGGCCAGAAAAAATTGGACGGACACGTGACTGGTCGTCATCCAATCAGAGTTAGAAACTGCCTTCCATGATTTTTTTGTTTTTTTTTTCAAAGATAGGGAGACGAGAAGCACGAAAGAAAAATTATTGATCGATTATGAATTGACTCCGGCAGCTTTTGACAGCTCTCTCAATCGCTATTCATTGAAATGTCTTCCAGATCTGATCGACTTACTACCGGCGTCAGGAAAGACGGATATTTTTTAATGTCCTGAGGGACACCACTTTTACAAGAGTTATCTCTCTCTCTCTTTCCCTCTCTCTCTCTCTCCTCTCTCTCTCTCTCTCTATATATATATATATATATATATATATATATATATATATATATATATATATATATATATATATATATATATATATATATATATATATATGTGTGTGTGTGTATATATATATATATATATATATGTGTGTGTGTGTGTGTGTGTGTGTGTGTCTGTACCTGTGTGTATGAGTGGGTATGCGCATGCGCGTTGGTATATATATGCATATAGGCATCCATTTTCAACAGAAAAAACTTTGTATACTGCTTTTGAAAAATACAGGCCTATAAACAGGGAATTCACTCTCTTGCTCTTTCACTCTCCCTCTCTTTCACACACACGCACACATACTCACACACACACACACACACACACACGCACACACATATATATATATATATATATATATATATATATATATATATATATATATATATATATATAGATAATTGTAGAAACGCTTCCTTTGATATGTTTCCGCGTTATCATGAAAAATTATTTTTATTCACAAGATCTAAATTTGTGAAAAAGATTTATTCTGGAATAAAATGATTCATTTGATGTTTTTAGCGGAATATAAATTGCGTCGTTCATTATGACCTGTTGGACCATAGAAGGACCATCACTTTAGACGTTTATTACTTGATCGATTAAAAGAATTATGTTAAAATAGTCATCATTGGTAGACAGAAAAAATGGTATTCTCCAGCATGACAATGCACGAACACTGTTTTATGATTTCAACAAAGACAAGGCAATAAAGCCACTAAGACGCAAGTGTGTGTGGTGGGGGGCGTTACTGAGTATGTAAGAATACAAGAAAATGAAAAATATTAAGGAGAGAAAACAGTAAAAGAAGAGCAATTAAGAAGTCAGAAGATGACGATTGATATTGCATTTAAATTTTCGAAAATCAAAACTGACTGGAAAGGAAGAGACAGTAAGAAAGTTCCAAAAGTGAGAATTGCGAAAGACTGTGCTAGTCAGTCCAACTTTTAAAAGGATGAAGCCAAGCTACCAATCTAGTACTGCGCTTAAATTTGTAATTTCCTGGTACCAAAGACTAAAACTCATCGCAACAATTACCACGAAAATGTTTTAGAAAATGCATGATCGTCTAAATCCTGAAGGGACCCGGTACATAAAAGAAGATAGATACCGGCGTAAAAAATATGATCTCTCCTGACACAGTAAACGAAACTTCCTAACAGCAGACGTAACAATCTATTCAATATAATCTTGCCACTTCATGTCAATGAAAAATATTAGCCCGAAAATGTACAAATTAGTCATTCTCCTGAAGTTTAGCACCAGCCATGTTGACTGAAGGCAAAACAAATCTAAGAAAAAAATAAGATATTTAGGATATGTATAATCCCCAGAGACGTGAAAAATATCAGACTAATCAAGAACCTATAATGGCAGCAAACAGCATGCATACGCATAAGGAACGTGTTCAGTGAATATACAAAAATAGAAAGTGGCGTAAGGCAAAGATGCGTCTTCTCACCTGACTTGTTCAACCTATACTTCGAGGCAATTCTGAGAGAACTGGAAACCCTACCGGGATTTAGCATTGGAAGCCACAATCTTAATAACATAAGATACGCAGACGACACAATACTGATAGCAGACAGGGGAAAGAAATTATAAAATCTCTTACAGGAGGTAGCGACGGAGAATGAGAAGAAAGGACTAAGCACAAACTACAAGAAAACGGAATGCATGGTCATCGGTAAGAGGATGAGCTGGAAATGTGATTTACAAGTCGGGAATACTAGAATCAAGCAGACGCGGAAGTTTAAATATCTTGGAAGCGTCTTGACAGAGGACAGTAAGTGCGACACTGAGATCCGTAGACGTGTTGGGATGGCCAAGGACACATACCAATAGCTGGGTAGAGTATTGCTAGACAGGAGGATTTCTTTGGTAATCAAGAAAAGAATACTGGACTGTTACGTGACATATTTACGGTAGAGAATGTTGAACGATTTCCTCAAAGATGAAGAAGACTCGAAGCGACGGAGATGTGGTTCTACAGAAGGATGCTAAGTATATCATAGACCGAGCGTGTGAGAAACGAGGAGGTCTTAGAGAGGTTGAAAACAAGGAGGAGACTTATACGTAACATAAGGAAGGGGCAGCTGAATTTTTTCGGACAGATATTGTGGAAGCCGGGCCTTGAAAATCTGATACGCACAGGTCGAATAGAGGGAAATACAGACAAGGGAAAATAATGCATGACATATATAGCGGGCTTAAGCAAGTGGATGACAGAACGT
This sequence comes from Acanthosepion pharaonis, assembly GCA_903632075.3. Lineage (NCBI taxonomy): Eukaryota > Metazoa > Mollusca > Cephalopoda > Sepiida > Sepiidae > Acanthosepion > Acanthosepion pharaonis. Next base: position 857,530 of record CAHIKZ030005036.1, on the reverse strand, counting down.
TGTCTGGGAGCAGAGGGAAAGAACTTGTTGAGAGCTGCAAGAGATAGAGGGAGGTGGAGAGCCATGATCGCCTACATCCTGAAAGGACATGGAACTGAAAAATAAAGATAATTTCCAGATTTATCACCTTCAGACTTTCATTTTTTTTCAAACAGTAAAATATTTCTTAAGTGGCAGAACATTCAGAAGAAACAAGAAAACGAGAATCGATTTTCAAACATCTTTCGGGGAAAAACTTAGGTGTCATTAACATTGAATCGAATAACTGCCTTCCCGGTGGATTGCACGCGTTGAAAATGAAAGCAGTTATATTTGTGATGATTTTTTTTTTAAATAAATTGAATTCAATTAGGTTTTATTGCCTTTCTGATAAAAATTGACTGCTTTTCAAAACCCTAAAAAGAGAACCATATACAGAAAGCGATCACAATATGGCAACGTAAAAAATGATCATTTATTTCTTCTACTTCTATATACCTGTTTTCGGAACCTGGCCGATTATGGCTCTCCACCACTTCTTATCGTTTGTGCCTGTTAGAAACGTTGGCCCTTTTCTACCCTCCATTTACAGAAGCTCGTCAGTTAGGTGACACGCAATCGTCCCTATTCCTCTTGCCTTCAGGAAATTCTTCAAGTCCTCTTTCTTATGTAATAGAATACCCTGTCACCCCATGAGTCATTACACTATAGGTAGTAACTAACTATAAGTATCTGTAAGTGTTATATTCCATGCTAATAGGAATATATACTTGAAAAACAAGGTGAATAAAATAATTAAAGGTTTATTGTAAAAAAAAAACAGTACAATAAGAATAAAGGTAACAGTTATGCACAAGGTCGTCGCAACTCAATCGAGTAGTGAATGCTACTATTGAAGGTCGGTAGTTCTTGCGTAAGTCAACAGATCCCAGCTAGTAACATTTAGCCATATCTTTATAAATGGTTCACCCTTCCCTCCTATATAGTGTTGGACTAGTTCTTGCATAGTTTAATCCAATGTCTTTACGCTTTAAATTCTAATCCCATAATTAGATAACTAAACCTTACTTACTACTTATATTACTGTTTATAAAAAAATCATTATTCTTACTATTATATAAATCTTAAAGTCTAACTTTATCTTTAAGAGCAACCTTTTCTCTTAATCAAGTGAAATTAAAAAAAAATGGATGTACGTTCACGCCTCTAGATATAAAAGTATTAAATCTACTCACACACACATGCACGGACACACACACATAAATCCTATCTCCCATTTACATTAATTTTACGAAACCGTTCATGACAATATTATCTCGTATTGTTTATTTGAAATTCCTTACCTTTTGTAATCTAGCGATTAAAATAATATGATGGCCTAATCTAAGAAAAAATAATAACTAAATAACTAAAAAACGTAAATTACTTAAAAAACCTAAACTACTCAATTAAGTAATATATTGTCATTTATTATCTGTTAAATATTATTCAAAATGAATATATATATATATATATATATATATATATATATATATATATATATATATATATATATGACACTACAATTTACTCCTACCTCAAAAACAAATCTAGTGTCGCTGGCAAAACTAACTTGGCCGTGCGTCTCGAAAAGGCCCTCCGATCGGTTGTGAACTGGGGCAAGAATTGGCTGGTCAACTTTAATGCCTCAAAAACAAAACTGCTCTCTATTAATCGCCATAGAGATCCTTCCCTGCCCCCAACCATTAGAATGTCTGACGCTCAACTTCTCAAGATCACCTCTCTGCAGCTGCCCGGTCTCACGCTGACTGCTGACCTGAGATGGAACAAATACATTGAGTCAATTGCTTTGTCCACGCAAGGAAAGTTGGCTCCCTGTGCCGCGCCAGAAGTTTTTTCTCCCCGGAATCGATCCTTCAGATCTACAAATCCACAATTCGCCCTTGCATGGAGTATTGCTGCCATATATGGTCTGGAACCCCTTCTGTTTGCCACGGAGTTCTTGATAAGATTCAGAGGCGGATATGTAATATAATTGGCCCTGTTCTGGCATCACGTCTACAGTCGCTCTCACACAGACGCGCCGTCGCCTGTCTCTGTCTTTTTTTACAAATACTTTCATGGTAATTGCTCCTCGGAGCTGCATTCGCTGGTTCCCAGGCTTCATGAATTCAAGCGCCCTTCGAGGTTGGGATCCCGCTCTCACCCTTTCACTGTTGAAACTATTAAATGTAGCCGTATCTTCTACTCCAATAGCATCATATCACGTACCTCTCGCCTGTGGAACTCCCTTCCCTATTCCAGTTTCCCTGAGAGTTATAATCTCCAACTATTCAAATGTAATGTCTATCAACATCTCCAGTTGCCTTGATCTATCCATTATCCTTCTCCTCATCCTTTCCTCTATCACTCCTATCTGATCTTGCTCTAAATCTTCTGTAACGCCTTGCGTCCTAGTAGCTTCCGCCTTGCTTGGGGTGAAACGCTTATATATATATATATATATATATATATATATATATATATATATATATATAATAAAATGGAATTAATTGGTGTGCTATGGGCGAAAGAGAAATAAGCGGATTGTGTTATAATCTAACATGATATCTTAGGATTATAAAACTATAATCTTGGCGCTTACTTCCTTCTTTGCATGAGGAGAGACGAGAGGGGTTATAGGACAAAATTCAACACGACAATGCACCTGCTCACAACGCCATGAGCATCCCTCAATTCCTGGCCGATAACAACATCGCCGTACTGGAATAATCTCCCTATTGACATGACATTGCTGCGTGTAACTTTTTTTCTTTTCTCCAAGCTCAAGGGGATCATCAAGGGCACCCTTATGGAGGCGTGGATGCCATCAAGAACACGACGAAGCTGAGGGATATCCAAGAATATTCCTTCCAGTACCGCATAGAAGCATGACAGAGATCGATGGAAAAGTGCATTAGCCTCGAGTGGGATTTACTTCGAAGGAGAAACAATGTGCTTTGTTGTTTGGAATGGAAATAAATGATTTGTAGCGCCAGCCCCGTTATTTTTTAGCCAGACTTCGTATATATTTATACTATTTACATTGTTCGGACTATTCTGCTTATCTTTATTGTCGTATTGATGATAGTTCGGTCGTTATACGCTCTGGCAGTCTTTAGGTGATATATTTCGAACCGGATCCCTTTATTTAGTCAACTGGGGTAGATTGTTCTAGTTCCACGTGCCATGCCTTTTCTGGATATCTCCAACGTATATCATCTGATGAAGGTCGGAGCTTACAACGGCCGAAACGTGGTGAATTGGGCAATAAAGATGAGGACAACCGTCAGAACTATTTAAATAGTGTAAATATTTGCAACATCTTATCTCAGAAATATGGGCAGACCTTGTACACACACACACACATATATATATATGTTTTCTTACCTATATATTTCGCATTATAATATCATACTTATGTGTTCTTAGTGATATAAGATAGATACGAAGAAAAATATACCGTCGCCTGTGTTTTTATATTTATCTTTTTATAAATGATGTGTGATTTTTCTTTTATAAACAAATTTGAAACTTTTCGCTTTTACTTTCATAATGCCAATACGTGTCCTGTGGGATCCGAGTAGCGAAAACGAAGGAGAATTTCGGTTGGTCTCGAAAGCAGAAAACAAGAAAATTATTAGAACATGAAAGAAGTATGAATAGCTAACTATCAGCGGGAGACCCGCGTCTTCGGTTTGTTTGGTGCAAAAGTCTTCCAGATGTATTACGTTCAAATGCGAAAATAGTAACAAGAAATTAATCATAATAATACGCAACAAGATCAAAACTTTCATTCATAGTGTCTCGGGACATAGAATAAGTAAAAAATTTTCCGGTAGTGAAGCGTTCCTTCATCTCACAACTGAACCACAATGAAAATGGGAAACGACACACTTAGCGAAAAATTTGAATTCATCAAATATAGGCGCAAAGATATAAGGAATATAACATTCAAAGTTTACCAGTATATATGGATTATCCGATGTATATGGATTAACCGATGATTTAAAGAGAGTTTGATATGAGTATTATGGTTCACTCTAAATAAATGTAAACAGAAATTACGGCAAAAAAACCTCTGAAGCTGACCATCTTATTTGGCTGATTTTGTTTAGTGTCATATTGTTATACCTGAACGTATCTATTCTATTATTAATAGATTCTCTCACACCTAATAAGTAGTAGTAGTAGTAGCAGTCGCCAGTTGAACTCAGTGGAGTTGGGCGAGTCAGTCGATGTCGGACATTGAAGTATCAACCATCACAACTAGATTGCTGCGTCATTAACTCTTATTTCAAGTTCCTAACGTTTTGGACGTCAGGCCCTTTTAGGGCCGACTTAGCAAAATACAAGCCTCCACTTTGAAAACTACTCTACAACACATATCAACCTCTGTCTGCTATTTAATGCAGAAAACAAAATATTTTGAACACAATTTTATTGCTTCAGCTAAATATAATTTGAACGCAATTATATACCACTAGCTACTGATAAAATGTATTGGTTGTTATTTTGCTATAAAATGTATTGTTGGTAATTCTATAAAATATATTGCTGGTCATCATATCACATTAAAAATTTTATGTTGGTAATTTTACCATAAATATGTGTTGTTGGTAATTTTTTTTATAAAAATGTATTCTGTCGTAACAGATGCTACATTCCTTACCCATAATTATAATGGATGGTGAAAAAAAAAACAGGGAAATATTGACAGAAAAGTGGCTATATCAGTTAGTGAGAAATTAGTTGACGGGACGATTGATGAAGCATCAAGGCTTACTTGTCGAACACTCTGCCTTCGGGTAAATCGGAACACGCACAAGGCTATGCGTACAGGCAGAGTCTCGTCTGGGGGGATTGACAAACTCGACAAAGAAAAAATAACTCTGCCTTGATACTTGATCTACCCGATCTCGCTACAAGGCAGCATGTGGCAAAATGACGATATTTATGTGGGACGAGCCAAGCCCGTAGGTTCGGGATAAATTCGCTGTAGAGTCCGCGTGAGGCGGTTGGTAGATATTCTAGAGTTGAAGATTCGTCTCCAGCTGTGCTGATTAAACTCTCTGCCTTCGAGCAAAGAGGATCCCCAGGAGAGGCTACGTCGAAGGGCAGAGTCTCGTCTCAAGAAACAGATACTTGACCGCGTTTTATACGGGGAATTTAGGGGCCAAGCCTACGGGCTTGGATACCACACATTAAATTCGGCCTTGTGCCACATCTGACCGTGTAGGGCGGTTGTTAGATATCCTAGATGTGGAGATTCATTGTAGAATTCACTTGACTCACATCTAGCAGTTGACTACGTCTTCTGCTCGCCGCTGGCTAATCTTATATGTGTTGTTCTTGTCCTAATTATTATCGTTCATTACCAACCTTCGTTTGATCGTTCTATGCAGTAACCTTCTCTAGGTTACAACAAAACTCCTATTAAAATAACGATAACTGTTAATGCGCTACACAAACATATTTTTCTAAAAAACTTCAATAGAAAAATTTTATATATTTCAACAGACTTTACTGATGGCTGTTCAGTCAAGGCTGAACGTTTCTTATGAGGAAATGGATAATACAACCCTTAGCAATTTGATAGATATTCACATACGTAAGTCTATAAATAGATCTTCAGTTCAATGATAAAATAGCATTTCTAAAACAAAAGTTGGTTTTAACAGATTTGTCTGATAAGCCGTAGACAACTAATTAACCAAACATATTAAAATTAATTAGTATATCTTTTATTGAATTGGTTCACATCATTAGGGAAAAATTGTGTCTAGTGAGCAGTAGTTAGGGTGATTGCTTAGAAATTGAGGAGTCACCACGATATACTTATCGACCTTCTTTTAAAACCTAGACGTTTATCGACCACTGAATGGTCTCAGCTGACCCCAGGAATCGATAAACACCATTTTTGGATCCCTGACATAGATCAAGCATTATATTTTGAACTGTTTGAATCTAGATTAGAAAAGGTCTTAGTCTCATGTTAAGGTCATATTGATCTACTCAATTTAGTTACCGTAAATCGCAGCTATTTCAAAGAAAGTCACTAATATTTAGAACTATATTAGTAAATAAATTTTAATATTATATTTACGTCTCATCATAGTCCTAAGTAATGATCTCGCATACATTCTTCTTCTTCTTCTTCTTCTTCTACTTTTTCTTCTTCTTCTTCTTCTTCTTCTTCTTCTTCTTCTTCTTCTTCTTCGGGACGTGGGTGATCATGGATTTTCACAGATTCCTATTCTTTGATACCTAGCCTATATTTTCCAACCTTGTCAGAGATCAAAAGCATCTACAAAGCCTTGTGGGGTTTAAATTTTCTACCCTATAAGTAAAGTGGTTTCCATACGGTGTGGCGCGCTTCATAGGTACGGCATAAGAGGGTAGCAGGTGAGGCTGAAAAGGATAGCAGGTGAGGCGGAATGATTGAAAGACAAGCAAAGATTTAGAAAAATTTTGAAAAAAATTATATGGCAAAAATAAATACGATTTCAACATTTAAGATATTATTATGGATTACTTGTAATTACATGTAAGAGTCCGAGTATAAATATTTATAAATAATTATTGACTGACTTTATCACTGTGATATTTTTTGCATTATATCCAGTATTAACAATATAGTAACTAGCGTCCACAAACTGGAGGAGAGAGTTATCAGTGATAATATTCCGAATTTGAATCAACGGTTATCTCCATTTAACACTCTCTCTCCCTCTCCCTCTCTCTCTCTCTCTCTCTCTCTCTCTCTCTCTCTCTCTCTTTTAATTTTTAAATATACTTTTTATCATATAAAATTTAGTGAGGTGCGAGCAAATTTCCATTCCGAAAATGCGGCCCAGAGGAAAAAAGTATGGGATCCTCTGATATAAATCCTCATAGATGAAAGCTTCTTGCTACTCTTTCATATATTCTGAGGTATTACTTTTAATAAATACTAAGGTTCAGACATTTACAGCTAAGACATGCCAGGTCGGGTATACAATATCGTATCATATGCGTTCCCTTCCTATTTGCCCATGGCTGGGACCCTAACAGGTGCTACCACCCCGGGTAAAGATGGACTTGGGAACAAAAACCATTAAGAGACGGTTCCACGCCCCTTAAAACCTCTCGATCAGAGGCCAGATGAAGCTTGTCGTCATACCCAGTCCTCCATTCACACAAGATTAGATTTTGATATAGATTACATACACCTCAGCATATTTGGCAACAAATTTAATTCTGAAAATATTAATGATATTGTTATTTATAAAGCATTCAAGAAAAAGTTAAGAAAAGCAGCGCGCTAAATGCACTTCCAAAAATTTCACATGAAGTCACAGACATTCCTTTATATAGAAACATGCATACGGGAACCCCGTGGCGGTGTAATGTTTAGCAAGCTTGTCTCGCTAGAACAATTATGAATGAGTCGTGAATTCGACCTTCACTGGGTGCCCCATACTTTCTGCCTTGTGCCACATCTAATCTACGCTTGGAAAATCACTATAGAAACATGCATAGACTGTTTTCAACATTTGGCGATATAACCGTCCCCAGTATCTGGACACACGGGGTAAACTGAAATATGACGTCACCAAATACACGGTGCGATAGGTAAATTGTCGCCATTTTATATTTTTAATTTCGCGCATGTGCGTTGTTTGCTTTTGATTTTGTCGACTGTACAGTATAGTCGGATCAGTTTGGCACCGTCAGTGAGAAAACGAGCATCATGATGCAATTCGCTCCGCCAGAAATTTGGAAACGGCATACTGTTCTTGGCATGCGCACTGGAAGGTCCTATACGAACTTTTCAGAGTGTTTGAGTGTCAATGTGAGGACAATTCAGAGGTTTGGAAAGAGTTGGATGAATAATGGTGATTACAAATGAATGGCAGCTCGGAAAACTGACTCTGACCGTTCTGATGAACACCCGAATTTGTTGATGGGGACCTTAGACTCAACATGTAAACCTACATGAAGTACCTTGCGGAGGTAGTGCTGTCCAAGGTCAATTGGGTAGCAGGAAGTCTCTGTCTGACAATAGGACAATACCAAACAAGCAGGAGAACCCAGTAATGGCTGTCAGGCAATTTCTGCGACCACCTCATCCCTTACATCTGGCTACCAAACTCTCCAGACTGCAACCCCCTTGATTATTATGTGTGGAGCACATATGAGTGAGAGACCAACGAAACTCCTTGTAGCACCAAAGATGAACTGAAGGCAAGGATTAAGGCAGCATTCACCAATTTAAACAAGGCGTCCGTCCAAAAGGGATGAAGCAGATTCCGAAGCCGTCTGGAAACCGTGATTGAGGGCAATGGTGATTTTGATTTACTCTTTAGTATTTCAAGATATTTTTCTGTAATATTGGTAAATATATATGCTAAAATGAGATATCAGGGTTACTTATATTGTTGTGTAATTTAGATGAAAATTTGCCCATCGCACCCATCGTGTGTGTGTGTGTGTGTGTGTGTGTGTGTGTGTCCTGTATATGGTGATATGGCAGTCAACACCTTGATTACTGTCTATTCACTAGGCGTATATAAGCATCTTTTCTCGACTGAATTTCGCTAGCCAAACTGATTTGAATGCAACCAGCACATCTACGTCCCATAACAAGAAATCGAAAAGAGAGGGAAGGAATAGGGGATCAAGGAAGGCTGGTCGTAGATAAGTCTGAATGTGGTGCAGCCGACACTGATTATCATGACCAACCAAACACATCAACTAAAAGGGAACTAGTCGAATGAATGAATAATTAATCGATGAAACCGCGAGGCGTTTATGGGGTGGGGGAGAAAATGGATCAAAGCTGATATCGCACTTAGCTGACCTTTATAAACATTATAAACTTATTTTTGTTAAAAGGCACACACACACACACACACACACACACCATTATAACCATGGAATATTAGTATTTGAGCCATTTATATTAAATTCTTATTCTGTCCAAGACATTGAGTTCTACCTGGATGCTATCGTCTTGGGAATATATGCATATATATATATATATATATATATATATATATATATATATATATATATATATATATATCGATTACTAACACAAAAACAGAGAATGCCTCATATCGAGAATATTTAACATTGAAAAACAAGAAAAAATTAATTATTTTTTAATATGTGGAAATCTCCGATTTTACCTGAAGGTGGTCGCGAGACCAGAAACACGTGTAGTAAAATTATGAAAAATAAAACATAATATTTTTTTTCTTATAAAATCCACATTACAGCCAAAAACGTTTGCAGCACCTCTCTTCTCTTCTTTTTAATATACATACTTTTCTCTTGTTGGAACAACTACAAACTCTTACTTTTATATATATATATATATATATATATATGTGTGTGTGTGTGTGTGTGTGTGTGTGTGTGTGTGTGTGTGTGTGTGTGTGTTAGCTTAACAGTTGTGGAAAATTAAGTGAAATTAGCTGCGCGTACGGGGCAGCCGTCAGACGTGGAAAGAGAGTGGTTGACAGATTGTGCTCTTTCAAAGCGAGGCTGCGCTAAGGCACTGATTTGGTTACAGGAAAGATTGGAATACGCAGGTCTGCTTTTTATTATTTAAGGTCTGCCTTCTCTTCTTTTTCTCCATCTTTTATTTTGAGTCGTTTGCGCACGCTTCTCTCTATTATTTGATCCATGCTTAAAATTGGGTCGCGAGATTAGGCGTGTTTCGTAACAATTACTGCCGGGTCGACTTTGATTAACGTTGAGTCGAAGAAATTTTCGACAAAGCCGCCCTATTGGGTGGCATTTAAGCTAGATCCTCCGGAGGGCTATTGACTAAGACTTTATTGCAATAGGCAGGGAGGTGTAGAAAAACTACAGAAAAACTCAAAATTGATTACATCATTCAAGTATTGCATTAATATTTCAGCTTACTTTTTAAAAGTTCAACGATAATTCTTCTCCTGACACTTATTTAAAAACAATTTGATGTACGCGGGTCGTTACTTGCCGCAAAAACAATTATTTTTATTTCATGGGTGACTTTCGGTGGATTTTGTAATTTATTTCGATTCTTTCCAAATATATTTCCAAGTTATAAAAATAGTTATCGTACAAAAAATTTGTCGCAAAAATCACAAACAAAAATCGAAAACAAACACATTAATGTAAACTTGGGAATAAAAAATTTCAGAATTGCTGGTTCGAATCAGGACCGGTATGTTTTTATTTGCTCATGGAGTCGGCCTGATTCCAAAATCGTATGGTATGTTGGGCTACGGCCTCTAGAACTAAAGTTAAAAAATGTATAACAATGAAACACTGACATTCGCATTAAATATATATATATATATATATATATATATATATATATAATTTTTAAAAAATATGATTCCATCGCTACATAAGAATTATCATGTTTCAAAATCAGAATCTAAAAACTCCAATTTCATTATAGAAATTAAATTGAATTGAAGTAACTAGATGTGTTTCACCCTCAAGCGAATTGTCGCTTGAGGGTGAAACAGAACTGGGTACTTTTATTCAATTTAATTTCTAAAATTTAATTTCTATAATCAAATAAAATGAACTGGCTCAACGGTATAAAATAAATATTATATTTTTATTTGTTTGATTTAATGTGAGTTCTTTGATATTCGGTGTAGCAAAATATTCCTTTAAAAGATGGATATTGGTGGTAGTCTGGAGATATGCCTGTTTCGGTTCTCAAACTTTGTATTAGTAGCAGTCAGATTAGAAATTGGTCAGTGTCAATTTACTGTGTTTTTCTCGGCCCTAAGATGTGTATAAACTATCATTAGCAAATGAATTCTTAACTATTTCACACGTCAGTCATGGCTAGTTTGTCTACAAGTCGCATGTCTCGTCATCATTCTCCTCATCTAGCTCAGAGTTTCGAGCTTAGATACTTTTGACCAGGCTTCCAGACTCTTGTAGAAACTTGATTTCGACTAACATCAAAAGTCTCTTTCTATTTATTTATTTTTGGATTGGCAAAAAATATTTTATGCCCCGACTTTCCTTTCTTTTTCATTGTTTTATATAACGGAAGTTATGCGTGGAGCCTGTCTTATTTTAATAGATTTATAGTTATAAATAAGTACGCTCTGATTCCGCAAATTTCAGGCGTTGTTATGCCAGCCTCAGTTTTTTCTCTTTCTTATTATTTGAGAGAGAAGTATAGAGATACAATAAGTTATAATGCTTTTAAAGTAAAGTGCAAATGACTTATTTTAATTTGGATTCTTTCTTTTTTTTGTTTATATATATTATTTTCTTATTTTATTTTTATCGGTACTCACTACATAATAAAACACACTATTATAATAAAAACATAGATGATAATACAAGTATGAAATTACACAAAGATAATGACGATGCTAATTTTTAAAAGAAATTAATTATGTAAAAATTCAAAACACAGAAAGAGAAGGTCGGCGTCTCTGGGCAATTACTCAGAGCATATGATCTCGATTGCCGCACAGGTATTCACAGAAGTTGAAATATCCGGAATTCCGTTGTCAGGCAAGCTATCGTTTGGATCTCATATCATATTAGTCTTCCGTCGTCATTTGGCGTGGCTTGAGGCAGAGAAACAAACAAGCGATGCTGATCGAGCGATTGGTTTAAACTGTCTTCTATGACACGATCTTTGGCAATTTTCAAGTTGACTTTTGTTTTCCAAGTTCATTTCCCCTCGATGTTTGTTAATGGTGTTTTTATTGTCGTTTTCTTTTTTTTTTTTTTTTCAAAATTCTTTTCTTTTCTTTGCTTCCTTTTATCCTGCATAGCCTCGATCTCATGTTCAGCAATCTCCCTTTTCTCCATTGTACATCTGTTTCTATATCTTTCTCTCTCTCTCTCTCTCTCCCTCTTAATCTCTCTTAGCTTTCTGAATCTCTCGCTAGATCTCTTGTTAAACTTCGCACTTTCTTACGCTTTTGTCACGAAAGATAATTACCCTAACCTATTATTTTTATCTCCCACACTTTCTGTTTGGCTTATTTTAAGATGAATTCCTGATAATGTTTATCAAGTTTAACTTAGCACCTATAGATATAATGTAAAAGACTAGAACGATTCTTTCTTCTTCTTCAACATCTTCATCTTCTTGTTCTTCATCATTTTTTTATCTTCTTCATCTTCATCTTTTGGTGCAGTGTTCATTCAGGACGTTTGCTTTTCAGAAATTCCTTTCCTTTGTATTTCTAAGTAAATTGTCTTTTTGTTCTTTATTAAACCCAATTCTCAATCTATTTACACAAGCTAGGTTATGCACTGTTTTAATCTGTCCCTCTTGCCTTCCATATGTCCGGTGAGTACGAAATTTTCCAAGCCCTCTTTTCTTCTTATGTACCGTAGAAGTTTAATTTAACAAATTTATCTTATAAATTACGAAGGCAATGGATGTTGCAAAGCATTTTCTTTTTAAAACATATCCAAATTTTCTACTTTATTTGATTTCAAAATATTTTCGTTTGACATTTAATCATTTATATATATATATATATATATATATATATATATATATATATATATATATATATTGTATGAATATATATATATATTTTTGCCTAGTTTATTTTCTAGAAAGCTTCATATATGCTTAGTTTCGTATCCGAAACGCAAACAAATCAATTTCTAAAGAATAGGTGTATTATGTATCCGACAATTTGTCCCTATAAACATATATATTTGTCTTTATGAAAAAATATAACAATTATTGTTCTACTATCGGTTATGAGCCTTCTTTTGAATTAATGTTAGAATTAATATATTATTTTCGTTCTCATCACATTCATATATATATATATATATATATATATATATATATATAAATATATGAAAATTTCTCCGATTTAACCAGTAGAGAAGACAATTTTTATGAATAAAAATGACGATAGAAGAAATTCTACCGTCATAAAAAAAGAAAATAAATCACTCAGAAGGAAAATTCTAGAGAGTGCCGCCATAGAATATTACCCAAATTCTAATACGCCCAGATTTTTTTTTCCAATTTCACCTTTCTTATTAAAATTACTGCTCTCACAAACAAATGTACGCAACAGATTCATAAAATCAAAAGAAAATGGTTAAATACATCAGCACAGATATAATGACAATATTCTCCACACGTGACAAATACTGACGTTATTTTCAGTTAACAATATGAAAATAGCGTTTCTCTACATTCGAATTGCTAGGAACATTCTATTTGTTTTTATTAGTTACCTTGTTCAATTAAATTCATTTCATATTTTGCTTTGATAAAGTCCACATTCATAAAGACAATTGGACGAAACGCGTCAGGAATTACTAGTTTTCCTATTGTCATTTTTATTCATATATATATATATATATATATATATATATATATATATATATATATATATATATACTTAAAACACTTTTATAAAATGCAACGGTAGAGGTCATCAGTGATTTTACTCTGGCTTCAATACGGATTTCGGATATTGCAGTATCAGATCAGTTCTGCTAGGCACCCCGACCTATTAACAGGCCACCTGTTCGCATAATTCGTTCCACAACGTGATTTTAATAACAGTAATAAGAGGACAACGAAAATAGATGTATTTTAATCCGAAAAATGCTGAGAAATGTGTTATTGTTTTGGAGCGTGCAGTCGCAACGCTGAGTTTGAATTTAAATTTTAAAGTTGTGCGTTCTTGTACAAATATAGTGATAAGAGAATTCTTTTTTACTGGTAAATTTTCTGAGAGTAAAAACAAGAACAAAATCTATTCCATATCTGAGGATGTCTGTAGGAACAGACGAAAGCTTGTAAAAATGATAAGAACTTATGCAACTGAAATTTATGAAACAAGGATCTTTTCATGCATAAACAGGTTCGGGGTTTTTGTATATTATTTGAATTGTTCGCGATGATGGATTTCTCGCCAATTAAATCATTAACCTTTGTATTTGTTCTTTGTATGAATAATTCATGAATATATATATATATATATATATATATATATATATATATATATATATATGAAAGAAAAATACAGAAAAAACAAAATTCTGAATATGCATTATTAATGTTAAAAAAATAAAGTCGACGTCGGACGTTTCGGTCTATTTAAGACCATCTTCATGGACATTTTCATTTAAACATAATTAACATTATAACTTATAACAATTTAACACAAAAGACGATGGACATAAGAGCACAACTAATTCAAACATCTGTTTGAATTAGTTGACGTCGACTTTATTTTAACATTAATAATGCATATTCAGAATTTTGTTTTTTCTGTATTTTTCTTTCATACTGTCGGATTTATATCCATATATTTGCTTACATATATATATATATATATATAACAGGGTCTATATTTTCAGCTACTGTTCTACTTTCTCTGATATTAACATTATTATATGAAATAAACTATAGAAAGATACAGTTTAAATTTCTAGGACATTCAGAAGAAGCGACCACCTTTTGATTTATACTCTTTCTCTTTTCAGATTATTGCTGGGACATGGTTAACATTTTGAAATACTCAACCAAATATGGCGAAATCCTGTCTTAGACGATGAAGCAGAAGAACTTCTGTGTGAAGACACGTTACGAAACTAAGTCCTTCAAGACTGTTCAAGAAAGGTACAGAAGGAAGTTCAATTTCAACACATTTCCAGATTTCTTTCTTTGGCCGTTCTTCAAGCACAACAACTTCCAAGGCAACCCTCGCACCATTGCTGCATTCAAAGCAGCCATCACTGGGAAGATTCAAGGGGCCACCCAGGAAGAATGTGCACGCGTTATTCACAACTTTGCATTCCGTATAGTGTCCTAACCTGAACGTCTGAACCCTGGAGCAGGTAATCTCGGTCCCCTCTTGACATTTTTGGTTCTTGTTTGAGACTAATTGGTTGCAGATCCTAAAATGTAACCCGTTTGCTTTTCAATAAATAGAATTTTCATTACTCGATCATTTATAGTTCTTGATTTGTGTCCGATCATTTTGTTTAAAAAATTATGAAATC
>CAHIKZ030005036.1:800000-837500 GCA_903632075.3 Acanthosepion pharaonis | reverse complement strand
ATGTTACTAGGTGAGTTTGAGTAACCTGGATGGCGGAACAGGGTTTAAGAGAAATACCGAAAAGACAGAATTTATTTAGAGCTTCAAAGGACAGAAAGTTGTGGGGAGCCATAACCGCCTACGGGGGGGGGGGGCACTGCACATAAAGAACTTCACTTAAATGCTAAAACAAAGGAATGGTGGCCATTAAAATACTGCATTTAGAATGTTAGTTCGCCCAACAAATTTTTCAACATCCTTTCGAATATACACGGCTTCGATGTTACTATTGATTAAACGAGGCAAAAAGTACGTCTTTCTAACCAAATTCTGTTTTTATCATTGACCATTTCTCTCCTTATTTGTAAAAAAACAAATAAGATAGACGTATAAATTTGTTGGCAAAATCTCAAAATCAATAATTGTTTATTCGAAACTGTTAGCGAAAGACTAAATCCTCCTAAAATCTAAACCTTACTAATCGTCTTTCAACTATCCTCACTGATGAGGTCTTTGTCTACACACAATACATTGCTGCTCCATTCGAACAAGACATACGCATATGCTTGAGACAATTGAAATTCTCTTGTCAGTAAAGTACATGATTAACGGAATCGTAAGAAATGAAACTTAATTTCTTTAACTGATTTTAATATCAGATTATATGAGACGTAAACAATAATAAATATTGAAGACAGATATATATATATATATATATATATATATATATATATATATATATATATATATATATATAATAATAATAATAATAATAATAATAATAATGGACTTTCCCGTCGGTTTCGACGTTTGAGGATCTGCCAGCTTATTGATTCAGTTATGAAAGTCTGTGCGATAATCTTAAGTGACATTTAAGACCCGCTAGTGATTTACAAATGAGGCCACATATGGAGCAGGTGTGAGAAATGTGAGATGAGATCACTGTTGGATTGGCTGACCGTTTAGACCTTGCTCTCGCTTCTTGAAGATGATTCAGTCCACTAAAACACGTTGATCTCCATTCTACCCGCTCCAAAGCTAAGCGCTCAAGGGTGTTATGCAGTATATTGACTGCTGACAAGTTGCTTTTCAGCTTGTCTTTGTATCTTAGCCATGGGCGTCCTACATTCCTGTAGGCCTGATGTATATATATATATATATATATATATATATATATATATATATATATATATATATATATGTATGTATGTATCGGAAGAGAGAGAAAAAAACAATATTGGGGAAAATGTATAACTAAGTGGAAATTATTTTCTTGTGGTACGTTTCATCCTAAATTTAGTTAGTGCAAATCCACATGCACACGAGCAAGGGATGCTGGGAAGATTAAATTTTTTTTTTTTTAATCTAGCCGATTTCTTACAGATTTGTTTTTTCTTTTTATTTCCATATTTTTTTACAGAGATATCAAACACTGTGATAATAGAAGTTCTGCCAGGAAAGGGGAAATGTTGTACGAACCAGGGCGCAAATTTACTGTAGATAATCTTACGATCAAGGTATTCTCTGGAGATTTTCATACCGGAAGCTCCCATACGAACATTTCAGAATGTCTGTGCGTTAATCTAAGGACAGAGCAGAGGATTCGGAAAGAGTTGGATGAGTGTAATGATGACTTGGAACGTATGACAGTCCGGAAAACTCATTCTGGTCATTCTGATAAGTAAAGAAATCCCGAATTTGTTGCTGAGTGCCTGCGACTCGATACTGAGGCCTACATTAAGTGCCGTGAAGAGGCAATGCTTCCTTGGTTCGAGAGTGTAGCCGCTGAAAGACCCTGTATCTGACAGCTGGACTCTGCACCATGGCACACAAGCACGGGAAAACAGTCATGGCTATCAGACAATTTCTGCGACAAAATCACTCCTTACATCTGGCCATCTAACTCTCTAAACTACAATCCCATTGATTATTATGTGTAGGAGATGTTGAGCAAGAGACCAACATACTCCTTGTAACCCCAAAGATGTACTGAGGGCAAGGATTATAGCAGCATTCACCACCTTAAACAAAGAGATAATCCAGAAGGGAAAAAGATGATTCCGAAGTCTTCTGGGGTGGGGGTGGGGGTCGTGGTTGCCAATGTTGATTTTATTGAGTAAATTTACTCTTTAGTATTTCAAGATATTTTGTGTAATTTTGGTAAATATATCTGTTAAAATGAAATATCAATCTTATTTTTGCAACATTTAGACGACAATTTATCCATCGCACGCTCTGTGTCTGTTTGTGTGTGAATATATATATATATATATATATATATATATATATATATGGTTGAAATGATGTGAGTTTGTGACCCTGGGTTTCACGCTTTTGCGATCGTCAGACAAACAAATGTTAGCTCTATCGCTGAGACTGAGCGCTTTCTTATAAGTACCGCGTATATAATATATAAATAATTATATATATATATATATATATATATATATATATATATATATATATTTTCTACACACACACACATATATATATACATATATATATATATATATATATATATATATATATATATATATATATATATATAGAGAGAGAGAGAGAGAGAGAGAGAAAGAAAGAAAGAGAGTGAGATAAATATATATAATATAAGGTAAATGTTATTAAAGACAACAGACATTTTGTGCCCATTATTTTTATTGATTGACATGTTAATCTTTTTTTTCAGATAAGGAAGAAATACTATCACTATTGTTCATAATTCGATCAATAAATTTAATTGACAGAAAATGTCTGTTGTTTTTAATAACATTTGCCTTAAAAATATTTGATACCGAAATACACAGTATATATTTCTCATTTTGATAGGAAAGAGTAACTGGATCCGGGAAAATTCGCTGTCGGATGAAATGTAACTTTTGTTGAATTCATACCTTTCCTGAGGAACATTGTAGGAATGTTACTCACGCCATCTTTACTGGATTTTCAATTCCTTTTTTCCAACTGACAAACCTTACAGCATTGCACCCAAGAAATGATGATAATTTTTAGAAAAATACACAATTATTTACAAATATGAAAAAAGAAAATTCTAGATGGAAAGGAATAATAAATTATAAGGAATTGCTTTTTTTTTTTTTTTTTTTTTTTTTTTTTGAATGCGTTTTCATTCATCTGGCTGATGCACTTCGGGGCGAATATTAATTAGTCCCCCAGGCTATATTTTTAGCAATTGGCTACTCGTAAAATATGTAAAATATGGCTTAAAGTGTCAGCATATGCTTCGCTATTTTCAGCTTACGTTGGTGAAAAACTAAAAAGCAATGAAAAAGGTGCAGAAGAAAATGTACCTTAAATATGTGTTGCTATTTTATTTCCGTCGAACTGTATCCCATGGTTATAGATAAATGAAGATCTCTTAAGACCTGAAACAGGTAATCACCATCAAAAATTGATTTTTTTCCCAAATGGTCCACACACACGCATGCGCATATATATATATATATATATATATATATATATATATATATATATAGATACACACATATGGAAGACTCTCCCGTCGTATTCGACGTATGAGGGACAAGCAGGTCAGTTCCTAGGAACCGACAGCCAGGAGACCAGCACATATGATTTGATTATAGTGGAGACGGCTTTGTGCAGAACAAACCACGATTTTTGAAGAGAAGAATGCAGAGACATGATGCTCTACGTACAACATGGTCCCAAAACGACCCTCCGCACGTTTTGAATTCAGAGTTGCCCTTCTCCTAGACGAATTGCTATCCAAGGATATAAAACCCAAAGAAGAGGAATAATAACTTTCCCAAGGGTATTAGCACGTAAGTGTATGTAATGATTCGACTGAATATGAACTCAGCTCTCCGAATCCTCAAGCTGCTATCCGCTACCCACCGTACCTCCTCTCTCTCTCTCTCTCTCTTATTATATATATATATATATATATATATATATATATATATATATATATATATATATATATATATATATATATATATATATATAGTTAGATAGATAGATATGGATATTCTCTTTTGTAGGGCTTTTTGCTGTTTAAGCGGGATGATTTTTATGTTAAATAATAAAACTCTTAATTTTTACCAGAATATTGATGCAAATTTATTGTAGTAAGCTATGCACCCTAGTAAAACCAACTCTGTTTTGTACCCACTCACCAGTTGAGTGGGTACAAATATATAAAAATATATAGATAGATATACATAAATGAAACGAAAATAAAATTATCATATGAATATATCCGTTCATTTTAATATACCATTACACACACACACACACACACACACATATATATATATATATATATATATACATATATGTTTGTATAAGTATATGTGTGTGTGTGTGTGTGTGTGTGTGTGTGTGGTGTGTATAAATTGCTTCTATTTATTCGCCGATTTTTTCTCCCTCCAGCACTTTTTACTTTTTGTCTTCTTTCGTTTCTCTAACGCCAAAGTATTAAGAATGGAGAAACATTAACAAACGTACGTAGTGAATATTTCATGAAGAAATTGTTTCAAGTTGAAGCGATATTATTTATAGCCTTGGGTTATTTATTACGTGAATCCAGTATTTTAAACTGACCTATCGCATATTAAAATGACATAACTGTCGTCTGTTTTTTTTGTTTTTTTTTTTTTTTTTACAAAAGTCATATATATTCTGCAAATCTGTAAAATTATTCATCTCTTTATTATTTTTTGCTTTGCTTTTTGAGTTAAATTTAACTTAGTATAATAATAATAACATTAACAATAATAATAATAATAATAATAATAATAATAATAATAATAACCTTATCTAATTTTAATGTTTAAGTTACTATAATCCAGCTCATATGAACGGAAAGAACTTTAAACTTAAAGCCAAAAATAGTTACAAGTTACATGAGTTATAATGTAACTCCAATATGCGTGAACGATAAACAAATAAAGATATCAAAATAATGAATAATTTCATCAGGGTTAGGTGAATATTAATAAACTCTTTCGATGTACAATGGTATAAGTTGGGACGCCCAAGTGTTACAAGGATCTGTACTTAGGACCGGTTAAAGATAAAATAAAAATAAAAAGTATT
This sequence comes from Acanthosepion pharaonis, assembly GCA_903632075.3. NCBI lineage: Eukaryota > Metazoa > Mollusca > Cephalopoda > Sepiida > Sepiidae > Acanthosepion > Acanthosepion pharaonis. The sequence goes on along the minus strand of CAHIKZ030005036.1, from coordinate 832,445 downwards.
TTTACTAAAGATGTGATAATGTATATTACATTCACTTACGTGCTAATACCCTTGGTAAAGGTATGGATCCTCTTATTCTCTTCTCCTCCAGCTAGGGGAAATAGCAGGACAGACCAGGTTCTATAGCCTTGGATAGCAACTGGTCCACCGCAGAAAGAAATGGCAACCGACTGCAGGGAAAAATCTGCCTCGTCAGTCATGTATCGAAAGATATATGATCGCCTAAGCGTATATTATGCAGGGCACATAACTGACTGACTGACTTTCCAGTCAAATCCATTACATTCACTTACGTGCTAATACCCTTGGTAAAGGTATGAATCCTCTTCTTCTCCCGCCTCCCCAGCTATGGGAAATAGCAGGATAGACCGAGTTCTGTAGCCTTGGATGGCAGCTGGTCTACCGCAGAAAGAAATGGCAACCTACTGCGGGAAAAGAATCTGCCTTGTCAGTAATGTATCGAAAGATACATGATCGCCTAAGCGTATATCACACATGGCACATAAGTGATAAATGGCTGCTTCCTAAGTTCATTATGAATTGGCCTTATCTTGTTTTACTCCGGGCAAATGCTGCTTAATAACGATATACTCTAAATAAGCCTGTATTTACCTTTTATAGCTAACGTCAGCAAGAGGCAGTTGACATTTATAGGGCACTTAATGAGGAAAGAGAGGTTGCAAAATCTAATACTAACAGGACAAACTGAAGGTAAGAGTAAAATTACCCTTTTTTTTTAAACGTTTCACCCCAAGCAAGGCGAAAAGCCACTAGGACGCAAGGGGCTACAGAAAATTTGGAGCAAGATCAGATAGGAGTGATAGAAGAATGGATGATGAGAAGGGAAGTGGATAGATCAAGGCAACTGGAGATGTCGATTGACATCCCCCCCCAGGTCGATGCTTGGACTTAAGGTAAACCGTACATTCACTTGTTATCATGAGGAAGAAAGCAGACAAACACTTGCGGCTCTGTGTGAGTATAATTTCGCTCTACCGAAAACTCATTTTCATTTTTCTCTATTTTTTAATTCTTTATTTTTTAATCTTTAATTATTATTTTTTTTCATAACCTACCTATTTTCAGTAAATGAATAACGGAGCAAGGTTTAGAAGTTAACAAAAACGCAAAATTTATTAATACCTACAAAGTACAGAAAATTTTGGAGAATCACAATCGCCAACGTCCTTAAGAGTCACAGCACATAGAAAAACAAATGTTGTGCTTTCAGTATTGTTCAGATCATAATGGATATTTAATAGTGATATTCGCGCGCTTTTGACAAAGTGATATGTTCAGTAAAAATATTGTAATTGCTGTATTCATAAAAGAAGACATATTCTTTTATATGCTATGATCTTTAAGGATATATGCGATCATGGTTCTCCCTAACTTCATGACTTTTGTTGCTCTAAATGATTTCTAACTCTTTATTCCCGTACTTTATCCTTAATATTCCATCCATTTTTTTCCATAACGAACTCGTGAAGTACTTTTACTCGCTTTTTCCCCAATGGTTCTCTTACCTTCAGTGTATCATGTGAGTGTTGAATTCTCTGAGCCCTCTTTTCACCTCATGTTTCACTGAAACTTCAGCCAATTCCAATGATAATTTTCCTTCTTGTTCCTATTTCTCAACAAGATTACATCATACCAGTCACAACAATTCTTTTCTTCATCTGTACAATGTTCTTTCTCAAGTTACGATGTCCGCGTGTTAGAAAGATCTACACGTATGACCGATCCAAGATAAATAAAAAAAAGTATGTTTACTAAGAATAACACCTTGCTTGAGAGAATGCATGATAATGCATAAATGGCTGTTTCCTAAACACGTCGGGAATTCCTCGCCTTATCTTCACTTATTTGGGGCAACTATCAATGGCGATATTTTCTAAATAAGTTAGTATACTGCTATATAGAACATTTTTAATATTTATTTTTTTCTTCCTTCCGAAGTTGATAATCGTGTTAAGATAAATGCAGAGAATTATTCTAACATCTTGGATAAGATAAGATTTTTACGTTGTATACATACCGAACAAGGAGATTTAAGCTGAAGTGTATACGCATGTAAGACAATTCTCCATAGATTAATATTGCCTACCTTGTCGAAATTGTTTTTAAATACACCCAAAGCTTCTCCAGGCATTAACCCAATAGAGAGCAGGATTATAAGACACCGATATGTGAATAAAGAACAACAATCAAGCAAATATGTTCTCAGAGAAGCAACAAAAACTGCTGGTCTCAGAAAAGCAAACGAATAAAGAATAAAAACAAAAACTGCAAATATGTTCTTGCTGATCCTTTTATTTATTTATTTTTTTACTTACTCGTATTTTGTTTCACTGCATTTTCTAGCATTCGCCATTACGATTTAATCCTTTCAGCTTCCGGTTATTCTTCCTCCTTTTTTTTCTTTTTTTTTTTTAATGATTTTCACTTCTTTCTTTCGTTTCCATTTCCCAACCGTTGCGTCAGACGCTTTAAAAAAATCTTTTCAATATAACCTTTGTACTTTTCAGACTTCTTTTTCTTTCATTTCCTTTTCTAGCCTTTTTATATTGATTTTTATTCCAATTGTTATGCTTGGCGTAAAGTCTAAAGAATTGGTCAGAATACTATGCAACTGATTCATAATTTTATAAAAATCGTTTATTTCTACACGAATATGCCTTTGAAATCTGGATCAATGTCAACTGCTGTTTACATCAATAGCTATAAACTTAATGAGCAAATCCATTAAGGCTACCTCAGCTGTGGATTGCATTAAATCATAATTTGGACCACGCTAAATCCAGTATTTGTGCACGTGTATGGTTGTCGTTTAAATAGCGTCTATATGATTTTAAAATTTAAAAGAATATAACAGATATTTCAGTAAAAGTGCTCGTTCGAATTTTCTGCTTTGGTAATTTACGAATAAGTCTCTGGATTTCTGTCAGAATTTCTAGGATAAAGAGTTATCATTATTAACACTATTTATAATCGGGTTATTGTCCTCATCATTGTTGTTATTATTACTACGTTTCAGCCACTCTGCACTCCGACCATTATCAGGTGTAATATCGATCGGCATAATCCACAGGGAATGCTGAACAGAATGTTTTATATAATCAACAAGGGTAGATTGTTCTCGTTCCACTGCACATGTCTAGGAATATTGTATAATTCTTATTGTTAGTACTGCTCAATTATATGCTAGACAGTGTGGACCTCCTTCGGAGGCCTAGCATCGAAATAAATACAATATGGGAGCCGCTAATAAGGAAAGAAAGGTAGATTAGAGCAAGTCTTCAACAGAAGCAGCAATCGAAACATGATGAGTAGCAACAGTAGCAGAAGTCAAAACATGTCAGGCAGCAGTTACATCACTAAACAGCAGACAGTTTAGGTTTAAGACTCCAAATTCACTACATGATGCGAAACGTTGTAATAATAGCAATGTAAATAGTTACACATATAAAATACCCCTTTACCCAAGTGGGACCTAGGCTTTGTATATGGTGAAACTTACGGTAAAAAATATAGATAAGTTTGGATAATTATTTTTTTGTTTATGATATTTGTATATTTTACGTTTACGTATATTTTCAATTGACACAATAGATTTACAAATACAGCATTTACGCGGCCTTGTAGGCGATGTATTAGTTTCTAGCCTACACTGATTTTCCCACAGATGAAACATTTGAAGCCAATTCATACTCTGCCCCTCGTTCCAAAAAATGTTTTGATGACATACATTGCATCGTTTCCCCAATTCAGATATTTACGGTAAAGATCCTCTATTTTTATATACATATAATTAACCATCCCCATTCATATCGTGTTCATTTAGTAAGGAGTGTGTTCCATTCGGACAGATTCTTCCCAAGAGATTCTTCACAAGAGCTTCCACTCAAGAGCCGCGACAGACTCCCTAAAAAGATCCTTCCCGCAACACTAAAATAACATCTTCCAATATCAACCCATATCTCTCGTACTTATCCTCAAAAACTGTATTTCTTTTCCACCTTCTACCTCTTATGTCCATTCAAAAAACTTATTTTGTGGCACTCTACATTGAGTGGCTATTGTGCCTTGTATTGTGTTGAAATTTAATTAAAAATGTGACATTGTTGGATGACTGACACAGAAAAGTAACTTAAGACAAAGTAGTAAAAGAAAGCGAAAAGAGAAGATAATCAATCGATAAAAGATAAAACGTATGGTCGGCAACAAAAGAGATAGCCCAAGATGGCGATCTAAGAATTGAAGATCAAGTAAGTACGAAACATACAGACCAGGATAGTTATAGAACACATAATGGAGAATATAATACAAAAATCTGAAGGCGCTTTGGAACTGTGAATTAAGCCTTCCAGAAACTAAACAATGTATTAGGAGATAGAAAAATCTTTACAGAAACAAACAAAAGAATATTTAAGTGTCATGCGTAAACTACCTTTTTACATGACAGAGAATACTGGATAATTTCCTTAAAGATGCAGAGGATACGTGAAGCCACATTGATTTAGTACTTCAGAAGGATTCTGATAATGCCATGGATGGAAATTGTAATTAATCAGGAAGTTTTAATAAAAATGGGAATAAAAAGGAGAATTTTGCTTATAATTTAAAAGCGACAGAATTAATCTCTGAGGTACATGATGAGCAATGAGGGCTGAGAAAATTTGACACCTACATATATTGAAGTAAAGCGGATTAAATGGTTGTTGAAATTAATTACGAATAACAACAAAGGAGATCATCACACACGTGATGAAGCAACCAAAGCATATGAAACGAAAAAGAGAATTATTCTGGGTCTTTTATTTCTTTTTTAAATCAATTTCCCCGCCCATGCAAATCAGTAAAGCCACTACGAAACAAGTGGTTGCTGGGTGCAGAAGAAATAGGAACAGAAACATTAAATGACCAGGAAGAGAAAAGAGTAATCAGGAGGACAGTAGATAGCGATTGACACTGTATTTCAATTTTTGCAGATTAAAATTGGCTGGAAAGCATGGAACTGGAAGGGAGTTTCACAAGCGAGAATTGCGAGAAAAGAAACTGTTAGCATAGAATTTACGGCTACATCTAGCCAGCTTAACTATAAATTCATTAGATCGCGACGCCAGTTTAGTACAGCATTTAAATTCAAAAAGGTGCCAGAGCGAAGAGCCCATCCGCATAATTACCATGAAAGTATTTATAGAAATGACACAGGAAGGCCACCTTACAGTGGTGAGGAACTGAGGTTGAACCGCCAGATCAGGATCGATAATATTACTAATTCTTCTTTGGATTTATGAAGCAGCTCAGGAGAAACCGGACTATATGTGACAGCATGGACGGATAGTAGACTTATAGATATGTAAGATAAATTTCGGAGAGAAGAATTGTCTCGCACAACACAGATTGGCAGCTGACCTAGCAATGGATTCATTATAGTCTTTCTACTTTATGTCAGTTGGGGACGTTATCCCCGAAAAGGCGCAACGAATCACTTTCCTGGAGGTTAAAATCAGCCATGCAGATGGAAGGCAGAGAGGGTCCTCATAGATTAATGGAGATACGTTTAGTTTTCGGAGCGTTAAAATCTACGAGTTTTATGTTTTTCTAATTAAGATGAGAGGATATTAAATGGCCGCTCCTTCTAAACTGGGATCAATTATGCTTCATAGAAACCTATGAAAATAATATAAAGCCGCAATAATTTGGAGAAATCATAACGCAGATGTGAATAGTTTTAATTAATACGGAAACTTTGGATGTATGTAAACTGGATGGAAACTGAATTAACACTATGAGTAAAGTATATATATATATATATATATATATATATATATATATATATATATACGCAACTATAGATTTGTTCTGAAACCTAAAAGCAAATATGCTTGCGAATTTATACAACTAGATATAAAAGATTTCTACTTCTCTAGCAGAAGTCATATTAGATAAGGCCATCTCGTTAGCTCAAGAACAAATAAAAATACACATAAACGATGTAAAAATCATGAACCACTCCCTAAAATCACCATATATATATATATATATATATATATATATATATATATATATATATATATGAAGAAATATAGTCTTAAGGTGTGCTATATTTATGCAATAAAGTGCTCAATATCAGAGATAGAATGTGTGTAAATATAAAAGTGAACATTGAAGACAACACTTAGAGGCGAGAGTCTGTTTCATTCTAGACGCAATCGTCAGGCCACGAGTGCTGTTATTTTTTTTTCTCGGCTATTTATATATACAGGTTAGTGGTGCATTGTGGGTAGTCTATTTTACCGGAAGTGCTTTATTTGTTTATTTATTTACTTGGGTTAAATTATTTTGTTTGTCATTATTTACTTTTTATTTTTTATTTTTATTTCTTATCTTATATATATATATATATATATATATATATATATATTATATATATATATATTTTATTAATCGTAGTTTTTTATTAACGTAGTAAAATATATTTATATATATATATATAGTTTTCTTTTGGTTTGGGAAGGTAATTAAAGCTATTTATTCAATTTTGGGTTTTATCGTTGAAGTTTATTCTAAATATTTTGGCGGGAGCAGTTTTTAATTTCTTTATTACTTCATGTATTTATTTGGATTGATTATCTTTATTTGTTTTTCTAACGGTTAATTTATCGGGATTGGTATGTTATTTATTTATTTATTTGGTTGAATTTAGTTTAATTTATTTTACTTGTTTTTTTTTATCTATTAATTATACTATATATCTTTATTAACTATTTTCGGTTTTCGATTTTTAAATAACGTAGTATTTTTTATTTTATCGTTATATAACATTTAGAGCAATGTTTTTTGTCCGATTTTTGGTTTGCGTTTTATAGTCTAACTAATATTTTGGTCATAATGGTTTGTTAATTTGTTTATTATTTACTTTATTTATTTGGGTTTATTGATTTTTTTTAAAATTTATTCTATTTCGTCTATTCTAACGGTTGTGATTTGGTAATTTGTTTGGGTTAATTTATTTTACGTATTTTATTGTCATTTTGTTTATTTATTTATTTATTCTATTTTTTTCAGTTTTTCGATTTTTAAGTAACGTAGTAAAAAATTTGTTTTTTCGTGTTGCATTTTTGCATTTTCTTTAATAATTTTTTTGGGTCTGGGAAGGTAAGGATATATATATATATATATATATATATATATATATATATATATATATATATATATATATATATATATTGATGAGGTTAATGTGTGTTTTAATTTTTAGACTGGCGTTTGCTTTTAATTATTTTGGTTGTTTTCAGTATATTTTTCAGTTTATTATTCTTGCTAAGTAGGTCTAGATTTTTTGTAATTGCTGTGAACAGTCCTGGATTGTTTTTGTTGTATTTTGAGGCATATGCTTGAGTTTGTTCGACGTTACGTTTCTATTTCTTTCTAAGTTGGTCTAGAAGATTTTTTTTGCCTGTTCAAAACATTTGTATATTAGTGTTGTGGGGGAGCCTCGTTGTTTTAGAGTTTTATGTAGTTCTTCTAAGCGGATTTTTCGGAGGTGTTTATCAGTCACTATAGTACAAACCCTACGTGCTAGAGAATAGGAGATGAATTTTAGGCAGTTTTTTGGGTGATGGCTCTTGAAGTGAAGATATTGTTGCGTGTCTATAGGTTTGTGGTAGATATCTGTGATTATGTGGTTGTTGTTGTTTTATTTCTTCTGAGTATATCTAAAAATGGTAATTCTTTAAAATTATATTCTTGTGTGAATTTTATTTGTGAGTGTAAATTTTGAAGTAGAGTGTGGAATTAGTTAATACCAGCCCATGAGGATTTCCAGAAAATGAAGCCATAATCTAAGTATCTTTTCCAAGATTTATATATTTATACTTTTATTATATTTTCCCCATATATATGTTCTGTCCTTTCATAGAGGTTTTCTTCTAGGTAAGCCAATGTTAGGTTGGCATATGCTGGTGATATTTTTGTTCCAATTGCAGTACCCAAGGTTTGGATATAGTTTTTGTTGTGAAATTCAAAGGTGTTGTTGTTTAGAATTAGGTCTATACTACCGATAATGAACTCTTTGGTGAATCTCGGGTGTAGTATTTCTGGATGTTTTTCAATTCAGAATGAGATTGCCTTTTTAACTAGTTTATGGGGCATTTTGCTGTATAGGCTACTAATGTCAAAAGTTGCCATAAGTGTTTCCGGATCTACCTTTTGTGGTATGCATCTAAGGAAATGAATATCGTCTCTGATGTGGCTTTTAATTCACTTAGTGAATGGTTGCAATATTATGTCTATTAGGTTACTGAGTTTGCTAATTGAACAGGCTGGTCTTGCTACTATTGGTCTGAATGTAAGGTCACTGGGGTTTGGGATGCTAATGTATTCAGATTTTTGTGTCTGGATAGCTGCTTTTATTTCACTCGATTTTTGAATTTTGGGTAGTCCGTAGAAATTGCTTGTTTTTGGTACAAAGTTTATTAGGAAATCCTTCTCTTTTTTGTTAATATTTTATAATTTTGATAATTTTTTTATATAATGCCTTTGTCTATGTTAGTGTCAATTAACTTGTAGCTGTTCCTATCCTCTAGTGTTTCTAGAATTTTACTTTTATAGTATGTTCTGTCTGTGATCACTATAGCGCTGCTTTTATCGGCTTCTTTTATAATTATGTTATTATTTTTTCGAATGTTCTCTAAGGCTAATCTTTGTCTGTATGTGAGGTTGTCGAATGGTTTGAATTTTTCTTGTAGGTCGAGGTTCCAGAGTTTCTCAAAAAATATATTTAGCTCATTGGTGTTATTATTTTTGTTTGGGAATAAATTGGATTTGTTTTTTACCATTGACTCATCTGTAAAATTTTCGTTATTATTTCTTTTAGTCTCAGTTTGGATTCAAATTCCTTAAGGTCTTTTTTTTTTAGGTCTGCTATATTGCTTTTCGGAGCAGGACAGAATTTTAGGCCCAGGTTGTAGTTCTCAACCGTGTCCGGTTACCTAGCCTATACTTCCTTTTCCAACAGCGCCTACTCCGCTGATTTGGACATGTTCACCGTATGCTGAATGGGAGGATTCCAAACGGCCTTCTGTACGGAGAACTTATCTTCAGGACGTTTGCAAAAGGGACGTCAGATTTATAACATATGATTAGTAAATATAGTTTTACTTAAAAACAATATTTTCTAAGTGTGACCTAATTGAAACTGAATTTTAAAAGATTTAAAAACCTTATTAATTATTCCATTTAACATTGTAAAAAAATGAAAACCAATCTCGTAAAAATTCATTTTGCATCGATATTTTTTTCTTCGGAAAATATTGTCTTTAATATATGTTATTGTTAAAAGTAATTAAAGCTTCTCTCATTAAATAATATCTTTATTGCGTTTTTATTTTTCGATTCAGAAAAGATTTTCGGTAAGATGGGGTCCGATTTTGCAACAACAAAAAAATCGGTGATTTAAATTCTTCAAAGAATTCTGCTTTTAAATAATATAGTCATTAATAATAATCATACTGAATTTCTCAAGTTTTCATAAAAATAAGTAAGAATGTGAAACACATGTAAAAATAAAAATTACACAGAATTTTTAAGAGAAAACTTTCAGAAATAAATTCATTCATTTACTAATAAGTCCTGAAAACTTCACTAAAATTCGACAATTATTTGATTTTTGCAAGAATTTCCAAATTAATATGTCTGTCACCGCAAAATATAGATTAAATTTTCTCTGCTAAAATTTAGTACAACCGCTTACACAAGAAAAAACAAGTTTTTTTTTAATCAAAATGTCATATATTCTAAAAATGAGTAAAATACTTAATTACATATTAAAAAAATAATATGATCATTCCTATTAATAATAATATAAAGATTTTTACGATAAAACTATATTTTCATTACGCTTGGTGCATGCTGTCATCACGGTATGCTGATTTTGCAGCGATTTCGTGCAGGTACCTACTTTCTTCTTTCACACGGTTTATTACTTTCAATCGGATATCTTTAATTATGGCTTTTCATCACCAAGTCCTAAAAACAGATGCGCTATTTCGCAGAATATTTGCAGTGCCAAGCAAGAAAGGCATCTGAAATTTGAGACACTCGGCTTTATTGAGATGTTTTCTTCAATATAGGACTTTATGTTCCGTAGTATTCGTCCCAGTGCCCTAATAGTAACCGAGACAACAATGGCCTGAATGTTCCACATACTGGCAACTTCAATCCGTAGGTCGGTGTACTTCTTAAGCTTGTCAATTTCTTTTACCAGGAACAGTATCATCGATGATGAGACATTTTCTTGCTTTTAGTTAGGTTGGTAGGGTGAGAGTTTTAACTTTTCTGACAACGATGGTAATGTTTGGTTCAGGGATCTCAAGGATGTGACCTGTTTGGATTTTGAAATCACATAGCATCTTAACATGCTCGTTTTCGATTATTATTATTATTATTATTATTATTATTATTATTATTATTATTATTATTATTTCCTTTGATTTCATACGATCCCAACCAGGAGCTAAGGTCAGAAATAGTTTGACATTTTCCAATTTTTATTTCTGTCACTCCCACTCACCAAAAAACCCTTAGACGGCACACATTTTGCATAGATAAAGTTCTTCGTAATGTCTGAGCTTTACTTGTCAGACCTTTGTTTGGAATTCTTCAATGTGTCTAAAACCTTATCTAATCATTCCGAATGCATACTGGAATTAACATTTTTTATATTTCCACTTCAAGATCCTCGTATTTTCATATACTTTTTTTGAATGCATAATAATCTGTATTATTATTATTATTATTATTATTATTATTATTATTATTATTGGAGATATATGACGCTGGGATACAGGTGAAATAAGCTCAATATATTCATAATTTCAGCTCACTTAATCCAATCCATTGATACATTCTCCAACTGAGGTTGTTACCAAATGTCTACTTGTGACTCATTGGCTACTTCAGACTTCAATGACAAACCCTACCGATAACCACGTCCTGGGTATGACGATAAATTTCATCCGGCAGCAAGGCCTCTGATCAGGAGGTTTTGAGGAGCGTGGAACTACCATTTAATTGCTGTTGTTCCTCAGTACTCCATGACCCGGGATGGTAGCCCCTGTTAGGGTCCCAGGTATGGGAAAATAATTAACCCCCACAATGGAGTGAAAGCTCTATGAAAATATAAAAATAGATTTTAATAGTTAAATACTAGCAATGCGTTTTTGAAGAAAAAAATATTACCAGTTATAAATCTGAATGTTGACAAAAACCATCTTTGCAAAACTACTTCAATGAAACCTGCTGTACAAACTGATTTCTTACAAATAATACATATTCTCTTCATACATCAAATTCTTGTCGACATTAAATGACCCATTGAAGTTGATATGCACTAAAACAAAATAAACCAAACCTACTTCTCCTGATCATGAAAGAAGATGAACTGTACATCATCCCCTAGGGTACATGCTCGATTCGTTAAAGTCAGGAAGCCGACAAGGAAATCTGTCGTACTGGACGGGATACTTACTGTAGCCCGCCTTAAGTAATAAAGACAAAAATTGTATATATCAGTCCCTACAAGCAAATAAGGTAAATCACGAGAGTTATGCCTTGTTTAGATCCTGGGCATTCATTATTATTCTTATTATTATTATTATTATTATTATTATTGTTATTATTATTATTATTTACATAACATATACCAGACATCTATTATTCCGTGATGTGGTTTAATCGTTAGCAAGCTTGTCACGCTAGAACAATTCCGACTGAGTTCGATCCTTACTGGGTGTCCCATGCATTTGGCCGTGTGCAACATGGAAGCTACGGTTAGAAAGATCACCATAACAGATATCTAGCGGTCAATTGAGAGAAGGTTTTCGAAAAATATCTAGCATTCCTTTCATTAGTTTTGTACAAATGGCAGTAGAAACTGGGAATGTAGACAATGAGAAGCTCCAGGCAAAGGATAATCCAGGACGCATTGGATAATCTTTTAGGACAAAGCCAACAAAATACATATCACTGATTATTAATTATACTGTCTTCTTGTCTGCATTACCTTAATTTATATGAATAACTTTACGTTCTCCATTTCTCTTCCAGCTTTTTTCGAATTATTCGACTATTATTATCGAAACTACCGTCATATTTACACCCCAAGTTCTTCTGCTTTTTTTATCTACATATTTATTGATATATTGTTATCTATGTTAATTTGTCTAATATATTTCTTATGAAGATTGACATCCATCTGTTACTCATCTCCACATTCGGTTTGAATTTTTCATTTTTTTTTTTTCACAAAATCATACGCTGTGCCGATTTTATATTTATGCACACTTTAGTTTTGATTCACTCCAGTATTTGCTGCATTATACAGCAAATTGAATGCATAGAAATGGGCAGTTTGACATGTTTTATGAATGAAGTAACAAAGAAACAATGTTAAAAGATAAAAAAGACAGCAACACATTCAGTTCAAGAAGAAAAATAAACAAGTAAAAAAGAAAAAAGAATAACAGAAAAAAAACATTTTTTTTTCGTATTTTTCTCTTTTTACCTTTCTTTATTCTTTACATTTCCCATCTTTTTCGATGGACTCACTTAAGTTCACAATTTCTAACGCAAACATACTTTAGTCAACGTTTAAACAAATTCATTCGCACAAGAGTTGCGCAGATATATCAGCGTCTAATTTACGCCAATTTTGTTCAGTTTCATATTTGAGCTATTACTTTTATTTCACATATCATTACTTGCAAATATGAGCATTTTTATCCAAATGTTCAACCATATATTTTTCCTGTAGATTATTTCATATTTTTTTCTTCTTAGCCTAATGCGGCTCAAGTTTGAATGAATGAATTGCATGGTAACAGTAGACTTTAAAAGGTCACATAGGTAAAGTAAATATATTTGCCTGGAAAAAAAAATCTACATTTTTGCTGGAGCTCCAACACTGATAATTTACACAGACAGGAAATACTGCACCGTTCACTAAATATGCAATTCCCTGCATAGTCATTTCCGTATAGTTATTTTCCAAGAGTAGCTTAGTTGTGGCACAAGGTCGGAAGTAGGAGGCACCCTGTGAGGATCGAACTCACTATTGAGTTATAAATGTTCGAGCGAGACAATCTTGCTAACCATTGCACCACATCGAGGTGCCCTAGTCCGTATAGATACATTTATAACAACTGCTGAATATTCAACGTTTACATTTTCATCCTTTGTCCTTTTGGGTGATTATAAAATAATAATATATTTAATCATAGAAACTGTATATTCTAGAATATAGTTTAAGGTTCAATTACATATGTTTAGGGAATCACGACAATGCTTTTTATCGAATTTTTTATTATTTTTTATCTTTGAAAATCTTCATAGATTAAATCCCCTTTTTAATAATTTTCTATCCCATATTTAATTCTGTTGTAATCCATTGATTCTTGATTCCATTCAGTTTCTTTTTTAGTTGTGTAATCTCCGCATGGACTCTATGCTTTCTTTTAATGACAGATGAAACAGTGGAGTAAACAATAATGAAACAGCAAAAGCAAGAAAAGTAAAGTAAAGAAAAAGAAGTTTAAGTAAGAAAAGAAATGGAAAAGAGAAGCAAAATGGAGGATTTGTAAAGGTAAAAAAAAGTAGAAGGTGAAGAAGCAAGAGAAAAAATAAGGATATAAACAAGAAATGCATAAGAGAAACACAAGAGAAAAAGAAAAAGCGTGAATAAAAATTGAAGAGAAAAACGAGAAAGAAAAGGAGAAAAAAGAAAGAAAGATGAATATAAGAGTAGTAGTAGAAGAAAGTAGAAAACAATGATTGGCTAATAGAGGTCAAGGCGTTCTTCTGAGGCGCTGTCCTTGTCAGGCAACAGTAGCAGTTGCAACAGCACAAGAAGCAAAACATAGATGAGAAAATAAAGGAAGGATACGAATGAAAGCTCATTGGAGCTTGGTATAGTGCCAAAGACAGTAAATGCGAAACACAAATATTGTATAGCGTCATTTTAGCTCTTATTAGTCGAATAGAGGCGTTACGTATTGGCTGATTAAAGAACTACGCAAACTATTCAATAGTTCAAGATCTGCTTCCTCTGAAAACCAACAATCAAATTATGGAATTTTATCCAACATTGAAGCGCAGTTTAAAGACGCCGAGATGCAACAGATATCTTCGCTAACAAGATGACCGTTTCGAGGGTCTTACAATGCAGTTAATTTCTCTGTCAATATATATATATATATATATATATATATATATATATATATATATATATATATATATATATATATATATATATTCTGTTTATTTTTTTTATCAATTCAAATATTTAAGTAAATACCATGTTTACAATAAGCAGTATTAACAACATTTACCGGCCTGAATGTCCGAGAAAATTTCATAGAAAATATATGTCCTCCGACAGTAATCGAGCCTGTATCCTACACGGAGCCGTCATGTAGTCTGACAAGCTATACCATTTAGTTACAGAGGAAGCGTCTGGTTAGCAAGGTTGAATTACTGATTTTAAACTAAAAATTTCCCTTATTTCTCGTGAACGCCCATATCTGCTCGAAGTTTATCTTAACGTAAACAAATGAAACATATGTTATGAAACTGACTAAGTCCAACAATTATTTTAATATATTTTCTATTTATATGCTATTTTTATAGATGCAACATATTTAAGTAAATGCTCTGTTTATATATATTATATGAACATCTTCTATACGCCTCGTCTATTCAGAATGTCGAAGATCATGATTCTCCACAACTTCTTACCCTTGGTAGCTCCTAGTAATTATTTTCTTTTTACTATAAATTATACTTCTGCTTCTGCCATCCTTTTACACAAGTTTGCCAGATAGATTATTCTGTATTGCTCGGCCTCTCTTGCATTTATTATGACCTGTAAGTGTCATATTTTCCTGGCGTTCTTTTCTCGTTAAGTGTCCCAGAAATTCCAACAATCTCCTGACTTTTTGTATGGTCGTTCTATTTCTTCCCATATCCTTAAAACACTCTGCTTATATCTTCCATTCAGGGTATATATATATATATATATATATATATATATATATATATATATATATATATAATGAGCCAAATGATAACACACACCCCTTGCAATACACATGCTTACACATATCATACTCACTAAGAACCTAATAACACAAACACAAACACTAAACAGAGACACATCCCCTCACCAGGTCCAATAAAAATGTCAAACTGATCAGGGAATTCAGAGCAACATGGATCTATCCAGCTCTTATCTCAAATAACAACTTAAAAGAGACTGTTTGACCAACACAAGGAATGTTAAAAGATTCATGTTAAAAAGATAAAAAATAAAAAAAACAAATGAAAACTACAGACAAAAGTTCATTTTCTCCATCAAGACATTCATTTCTGTAGTTTACTGCTACCAGCAAGCAGAAACATTTCTCCTCCCGATGATGGCCATTTTGGTCGAAACTAGTCGAGGAATCTAAATGGAATAATAATTAAAAAAAACGAAAAAATATTAATCTACAACCCAGTGTGTCTAAAGATTTTAATTTTTTAATTTTTTTATTGTTCAATATATATATATATATATATATATATATGTGTGTGTGTGTGTGTGTGTGTGTGTGTGTGTGTGTTAGAAGTCCTCATATCCGAACGTCCACATATTCGCACTTCTCAGTGTGTCCATTTATATGTTGTAGGAATATGCTGCATTCTAATTTTTTTATTTTCTTTGAAGATAAATGTTAGTAACTTGAAATTGGTCAACCCATACTGTCTCGCACAGAAGAAACATCTACTAGAAGAAAAAGGAAAATAAATTATTTCAATTTACGTCAGAAATTAGAGATTATTGAAAAACTGGACGGAACTCCTACTTCGTAGAATTTGCAAATTAACAAACAAGGATTGCAGAATTTGAACGAAAGATGATCCACCGAAGACTTTCACTTCGGATGACTTAAAAGAATGGATAAATGAAAACGCTGATGAATTACAAAAGAAGTCAACGGTAGAATCTCTTCAAAATGATTTACATTTTCAAGAAATAGAAGAAGGATAAAACTCTTCCAAGCGTGTTGAAAGTATGAAGAAGAAGACTGGGACTCAACAGAGAAAGCTATTAATGACGTTTTCAAATTCATGGGAAAAGAATCTTTGTTCAGTAGTACAAAATGTACAAGTCCACGTAATTTGCAGAAATGTCTTACTTAAAAAAAAAAAAAAAAAAAACGAGGACAGCGAAAAGTAATCTAAATGAGAAAAGAAATAAAAAAGACAATTGAAAATAAAACTTATTAGGCATTAAACATTATAAATTAATATTTACCTTCGTGTCACGCTTAAGTTTTCTTATATTGCGATTAAGTTCCTTTGTTTTGTTAAGTTATAGTTATATTATATATACCATATTATATCCCAACTCGCTGTCACATATGAGATACTCAGAAATTCGGATATGAGGACTTCTAATATATATATATATATATATATATATATATATATATATATATATATTTTATTTTCCTTTTTCTTCTAGTAGATGTATCTTCTGTTAGAGACATTGTGAGTTGAGGAATTTCAAGTTACTAACATTTATCTTCAAAGAAATATATCCCAACTAGCTGTCACATATGAGATACTCTGAAGTTCGGATATGAGGACTCCTAATATATATATATATATATATATATATAGGGTAAGATATATAAGATAGATAAACGGTGATATATCAGAACAATTTAAGGAATATCTATGGCAAAGTCGGAAAAAAAAATCTAAATTTAAATTTTAGATTTCAGCGTTAACTCTCATGGATGCACAAAAGTAATTCCATCAACTTAAAGTCCGAAGAAATCCGGACAAAAAAGAAAAAAAATACGAAAATTGTTCCACTTGTCATATATGTGTGTGGATTCGCAAGTTTGTGTGCGTACGTGCGCGTATGTGTGTGTATGAGAGTGTGTGTGCGTCTTGGTTGCGTCTCAAATTCAATGTCATCGCTTGATCCATCCTTAAATATGGACGGGATGAATGTGTCTTTATTTTTGTCCTCATGCTATATCGAAGTTTGTTTTGTGACACAACGAATAGGTTCTACCTTCTTCCTTTTCTCAACCACTGTTCTTTCATTTATTCCCTTTTGTATCCCATTTTCTTTCCCTTTTCTCTAATGTTGTCTCTTTTATTTCTTCTGTTCCTACACATACTTAATCGTTTTTTTTTTACTTGTAAAATACATACCTTACCAATTTTCTATAGATCTATTGAAAACATTGTGAATCGTAAATCCTTTTTCCTCATTTGAAAGCTTTTCAGTGTCACAAAAGAAAGAATAGAACAAACGAAGCAAACAAGCAGGAAAATCGTATCCAAGTCGAATCTCCAATAACGACTCCGGCCATCCACAAAGATTACGCAACTGGGAAGAAAGCTAAGATTGTTCACTTTTTGCAAGGCAGCTCGCCTAACGGATGCCTCATCATTTAAATGGCCGAACGAATGAAATCGAGACTCTTTTGGCTAAACGGAAGGAGACGCGGAACACAGAGCAGACGATCTGAAAATGAACAATCGACTGAAATACCTAACTGAATCATTCGCTATTCTCTCGCCTTATGTCGGGAAGAAGGCCAGACAATAGTAGTTTTAGTTGTATGCTTTTCGTCAAAGTGGATAAGAGTGGCAGACGGCGGAATGGTAGGTCGCTCGTAATAATGTGGGCTCTTACTGGGTTGGCATAGAGAAGTTACCTATTTGATTATCCAACAGAGCATGAATGAAGAAGATGAAAACGTTTGGAAAAAGAGAAACAGTGAGAGCTGTTCGGGCAAGTTGCCAGGTTGCTCGATATTCGCCTTTTATTCAAGACAGGCAGAAAGGATGAAAACATTAGAATATGGTCGCCGACAGTCCAACAAATCTATTCTTTCCTTCCAGATTTTGATGTGTTAAAAATCTTCACCTTCTTCAACGACTGATATCTTTTATTTTATTCTTTGTTTTCTTCCTTTCTTTTTGTTTCTTTCTGTTTTTCCTTGTTCTTTCTTTTCTATTTTGTGTTTGTTTTTGTTTTTATTTTCTTACTTTTTCTTTCTATTTTCTTTCTTTTGTTTTCTTTTTCTTGCCTTGTTTCTGTATCTGTTTTTATTTCCATCTGTCTACTACTCTCTTTTTTGTTTCTTTTTGTTTTCTTTCTTCCTGGTTTTGTCTTTACGTCTGTTTATTTTCTTTCATTCTGTTTGTTTTTTTTCCTTCTTTTATTCATTCTCTTCTTTTTCTGCTTTATCTTCTTTATTTTATTCATCCTTTTTTTTTTTTCTTTATTTCTTGATTTATTTCTGTTTAATTTTATTTGTTTGTATACTTGTTGCTGTTTATTTTCCCTCTTCTTTCTTCTCCTTCCTTTTTTTTGTTTGTGTCTCTCTTTCCTTCTTCACTTGCGTCACCCCGACTTGATTTGCTCTGCCTTATTTTTCCATATATGTTTATTTTCTTTAAATATATTAATTTCCTTCACTTTTTCCTATGTATGCAGAGTTCACATTTACTCTATTTTTATTCATCCTTTTTCTTCTCTTCATTCTTATTGCTTCGTATTTATCTTCACTATATTTTCTTTCTAACATTATAAGTTGCTTCTGTATTTCTTTGATTTCTGCTTCGTCTACATATTTGTTCTCTGAAAATTCCTTTATTCATATCGTGTCTTCTCTATTTCACAATATCTTCCCTTCATATCATCTCTGCCTTCAAAAGAAAATTTCTCTTTCAATTTCTCACCTTTTTCGTACATCCGTTAATGATATTTATCGCTCTGTACTTGCTGCTCTGTTTTTTGATTTCATTACTTCCTTCTTCTCTCATTTGTCATCGTTTTTTAGCTTACGACATTAACTCTCTTCCATTTTTCTTCCATTATACATATATTAACTAGCAGAAGTTCCCTTTGAAAATGAGCGCGATAAAGAATGCTAATTGTCATATGTGCTTCTGTTTGTTCTTCTTGAACACAAGAGAATTTCTTTCCCGGTTAGATTTAAGAAAGAAAAAAAAAAACAAGAGGCGAACAAGTACTAATATCTGAGAAATGTTCTAACAATTGTCAGAAAAAGTGATACCGAATTCCAAAAACGAATAGAAATAGCAGAAGGTGTCTTCAGAAAACTAAACCAGTTATTAAGAAACAGAAAAATTTAATCGAAACCTAGAAAAGGATGCTGAACTGTTAAGGGTCTTCTGAGTCATAAAATCCTTCCTTACACGGATTTTCCTGAAAGTAGTTATGAAAGGCCAGTCCTCTGGAGCCGGAGCGGACAACGCAGACGTCCCCCATTGGTCACTCTTTGATTTACATAAATGATCTGACTAATAAAATACTCAGATCATTTGTAAACATCTATGCTGATGATACGACTATATACAGGTGAACCCCTAAAATTCTCGATGGTCAGAGATTGAACTGTCTTCCGATCAAGAACTATCTTCCCAGTGCCGTAAAAACTGGTTGGTTACATTCAATGCCACGATAACCAAACTAGTTACATTCCATCATTGCAGATCGGACCCCAAACGATGAACGGATGTCCTCTCGAGGATGCACTTTGGCCTTAGAAATTGTTGGGTCTCAAACTCACAATTCTACCTCTAGTGGTACTCCTGCATATAATCCATTGCTAAAGATGCAGGTAAAATGGACGACTTCCTGTGCCGCTCCTGTAATTACCTTGCTCCTCCTGTTATCCTCTATCTTTAGTAGAGACAGGACAGACCAGGAATGGAGTACAGTTGTCAGATTTAGGCAGGAGCTGCTCTGACCTCACTCTCTAGCCTTGATAGAGTCCAAAGGCGCCTTCGAGCTCTTGGGGGTGACGAATTATTATCTACCCTCCAGCCTTTCTCTCAAAGGCGGGTGTGGTACGTCTCTCGCTGCTCTGTCGCTGCTTCCACGTAGTGTGTTCGGACGTATTCCCTACATTCCCTAGTTACGCCAGTTCAAACGTTCATGGTTAGGACACGTCATGTCACTTACATAACATCAAACCACCCACATTTCCTCCGTATTCCATCGATGAGAATTGAATTCTACTCTAACAGTTTCTTTCCGCGAACCACTCCTCTGTGGAACCAACTCCCAAGTCGATGTTTCCCCGATCACTACAATCTTAACCTGTTCATGTCCACGATTAAGCGTTATTTTCTCCTCCTATCCGCACAAATTGCCACTTAACTTAACCCTCTACCTCGATCAGCTCTCGGAACTTATACAGAGTGAAGCTTAAGTAAAAAAAAATATATATAAGTCTCCCTATATTATAGTGAATGCTGAATAATTCATCACAGGTTAAGTGTAAAGTTGAGTCAACAAATATGTGGTCATACAGAATGGTGCTGGGAATACCATGCACGGAACATGTAAGCAAAGCCCTTTAAGGAATATGGGAACAAATAGAACAACCATACATGAAGATAAGAAACAGTTGAAAATCCTGGGATATATAACGAGAAAAGAACGCCAGGAAAATATGACATTCACAGGTCATAATAAAGGCAAGAGGAGCCGAGGAATGCAGAGTAATCTAGCTGGCAATCTCGTCTAACGGGATGGCAGAAGCAGAAGTATAATGTATAATAAAAAGAAAAATATTTTTAAGAGTTACGAAGGGTAGGAAGTTGTGGACAACCATGATCTCTACCATTCTGAATAGACAAGGTGCATAGAAGAAGCTGTACATAAATCTTAACGTCACCCCTTCAAAAAAATTGAATGAGCGCATTAATGGTTTATAGGTTCTTAACCTAAAATTAATGTTTATTTCTTCAAAATAAATACATTGTTTGTTAAAGAAGTTTGTTACTCAAATATCTACTTCCTTTTTGGAGGTTTTGCGATTTTTTTACAATTTTTTTTAAATTTTCTTTTCATTTTTCATGTGATTATTATGCTTTAAAGTTATCTGTAACTTTCAATTCGGTCCTTTGAAACAATAAGCGACGATGGCACTTAGCGGATATACTCGAAATATGTTTCGGAGGTTGAAGTAGTATTTCAAGTTCAAAGCAAGACAAACTGTTTAATATTCAAAGTACTATAAAATCCAAATCAAAAGCAACAGAGATTGTTTGATAATCAAAAATACTGTAAAATCCAAGGCGGTGCAGAAGGAAATATTGCAAACAAGAATCGTACGTCCAATATCAAACCGCCGTTCCTGCATCCTGAAAAAACATACTCTTCGTTTATATCAGCTAAATGATCGCGCATGAAAATTACCAACAGTTTTTTAAGTCTTTGTCTCGCATATGCGACATGACGGAATTACAAATGGCGACTATGACCGCCCCTTTCTCTCACTTCACTAAAGAGGTAAAGATACAAAGTCTCCAACGATTTTCTTTCAAGCCATAAGGAATGATGGCTCTTTGCGTATATCCTGAAAATGCCATTCGGAGATTAGCACACGAAGTATTTAGATGTTTTCTTTTAAACAATAACGAACAGTGGCTCTTAGTGCTTATAATTAAAATACCTTTCGGAGGTTCAGTCGCATAATACTTAGAGTTTTTCTTTTAAGCAATAAGGAATGTTGGCTATTTGCGGATATGTTGAAAATTTCTTTCGGAGATTCAAACAGAATGTTTTGACACGTTTTCTCTGAAGCAATACGAAACGATGGCTTTGAGCGCATATACACAAAATACGTTTCGGTAGTTGACATGCAAAATATGTAATCGTTTGATGTTCTTTTAGTTTTTGTTTTTTTTTAATAATTTACAGCGTCCATGTCAGAAATATTTTGATATACTCAAAATGTCTTTTTTTTTTTACACACAAATCTACTTCTCCATGACCTATAATGCAAAAATGAATATATATTGTAGCCATCCACCTTCTAACATTAAAAGGGCCCGGTAGGAATAATTTAAGAAAATACGAAACTTCTACAAATTCTTATATTGCGGTTCATCAGCAGGCAAAAAAAAAATGAACAATATAATTGGAATGAAAGCGAGAAAATATCTATACGAAATAAACTTCAAACTAAAGAATTTGCATTTTTACAAATAAGCATTCGGCGCTTGGCGATCGTATGTTGAATATAAGACGAGAGACTCATTCGTAATGTTTGCGGATTGTTCTGTGAGAAGAATGCTTCTACGTTTCAGTACCTTTGAAATAAAGCTACAAAAAATCATCGTTGGTCCCGGTATAGAATGCCTGAACGTGTGAACTAAATTGGTTTAAATCGCCAGGTTTGTGAGATCTAAAATGGTTGACGTAAACATGTATTACTTATCTCGCTTCCGGTCAGTTAAAAATAAAATATCATTGTTAAGACCACGTGGTTTGTTCTCTACAAAGTCCGCATCTGAAATCACCTGACTTGTAGTATTTTGTATGACCGCGAACGGATTTTCACTGACTTATATTTTTGGCGCATTTCTCAGAATCTTTATTTGGCACAAAATTTGGTTAACATTAAGCTTATATTTAACATCCGTAATCCATTACTTGAATGATTTCAATTGAATATCTGGATGCCGGTCGTATAACGACAGTCTGTAACTTATCCTTAATTAAGGATTAATAAAGTCTAAGAGTGTCTCATGTTCCATATTCTAAATAAATGACAATTTTTAACGGACATCTAAAACGGGAGATCATTGTGAATAAAAGATTATAGGGTTTTAATAATTTTCATTTTTGCATGAATATCAAAACATAATTCAGTACTCAATCGGTATTCAAGTAATCAATTCTTACGCGTGGAAGTGACATATATTAGTGCTTTTATTCAGTAAGGGAGGTCAGCGTTAATCGAAAGTCATGATATAATTATCGTGAATACCCTATATTTTGCCGCGAAGTTTATACGAACTAAAAACTCACATTGAATTCGCTACAAGTGTACATCAAATTTATCTAAGGATAACGATTTGTTGATTATTATTTATTTTTTATTCAAGTTTCTTAGCAGTTCATAATGTTTTGGACCTTTTTTTTTCTTTATTATCTTTGTCTGCTTTCTTTCTTTTTTTTCTTTCTTTATTTCAGTTCATTAATCGATTATAATATCATTTTTTTCAATCATACAATTAATTCGCTCTCTCATTCATTTATTATTTCATTGTTTCTTCCTACTTAATATCTTCACACGGGATTTTTCACATTTTTTCGCATACTTTTTCCTTCCTTTTATTTAATCCGATTCTCATACGTCCTCAATATTTCTCGATCTTATTACAATTGAGTATTTCACTGATTCTCATAAAGCAGATGATGGCCGATGGAATAAAAATATGTTTGTCGATTGAGAAACGGCCGGGATTGGTGACATAGCAGTGTCTTGATATATTTGATGGAAAGCAAAAAAAAAAAAAAAATCAAAGAAACAAAGACGATTTCATACAAAAATAATTTCTAAGTAGAGTGAAAGAAAATAGGCGGTTTCATATAGATGAAAAAAAACTACTAGAAAGAAAGAAAGAAAGAAAGAAAGAAAGAAAGAAAGAAAGAAAGAAAGAAAGACAATTTAATACGAAATAAAATATCTACAAATACAGTGAAAGAAAAAAAAGAATGAAAAAAAGACGATTAAATGCAGAGTAAAAGAAACTACAATCACTGAATATGTATATCAAGCTCTTGAAAATAACGGAGAACCTCCAGGTGCTCAAAGGCCTTTAACGGGGTTTGGTATGTTGGACTTCTACGTAAGCTTCAGGGCTAAAGTATTTCCGAACGATTGTTTGATTTAATTCCTACCAAATAGCGAAATGAAGCTCACGAACGCGGGTGTCCCCCAACGCGGGTTCTCCCCAACGCGGGTGTCCTGGGTCCTATGTTGTTACTGATCTTCATCAATGATCTTCCTGATGTCATCAGTTCCCAAGTAGGCATATATGCAGATGACACTACCATTTACTTCTGTCTCAATGGCAAATCCGTCAGAGCTGATAAAGTTAACTTGACCGCTGCTCTTGAAAAGGACCTCCAATCAGTGGTTAACTGGGGCAGAAAATAGCTTATAAATTATACCTCCAGCACTAAACTGCCCTCATGTAGC
The DNA here is from genome assembly GCA_903632075.3 of Acanthosepion pharaonis. Classification (NCBI taxonomy): domain Eukaryota; kingdom Metazoa; phylum Mollusca; class Cephalopoda; order Sepiida; family Sepiidae; genus Acanthosepion; species Acanthosepion pharaonis. The sequence continues at coordinate 808,347 of CAHIKZ030005036.1, read as the reverse complement.
CACAAAAGAGAAACTTCCCTACCCGCTATCAGCATGGCTGATGCTCGACTCCTGGAGAGCGTCTCACTGCGTCTTCTTGGCCTCAAGTTTTCAAATGGCATGAAATAGAACAACTACATTGAATTAATAGCTCCTGCAAGAAAATTGTCTCGTGTCAGAAGTTTATTTTCGTCAGTGTCAATCTTACACATCTACACACCTACCATTCGTCTGTGCATTGAATATTGTTGTCATATCTGGTCTGGCGCCCCTGCTGTTCATCCCCAAGTTCTCGACAAAATCCAAAGAAGGATCTGTAATGTAATCGACCCTGTTTTGGCATCTCGACTTCAGTCACATTCTCTCCCACATGACGTGGCTTTTCTCTGTCTTTTTCTACATAGATTTTATGGCAACTACTCTGACGAGCTTGTTTCTCTGGTGCCTCGACTACATGAATTTAAGTTTGCTACTATATTCTCGTCTAGGCCCCACATATTTACTGCTGAAATAGTTAAATATAACCACCACTTCTATTCCAACAGTTTCTTTCCTCGGATTTCCCGATAGTGGAACTCCCTTCCTCTCACTTGCTTCCCTGAGTAAAAAAATCTGCAAAATTGAAATCGTCATTTTTAATTGATCCCTGTACTTTTTTCTGTCCTTAATTCCCCTGCAACGACTCTTTTCTCTCATTTTCACTCTCCGTAACCCCCTGCGTTCTAGTGGCACCCCTGCCTTGCTTGAAGTGAAATGCTTAAAGAAAAAATTACAGCATTTGTAACCACTGCATGAATAAAGATAAAGTTGTTAGAAATTACATATAAATAAAAGAATTCCCATAACGTATCCAGGAATTTCAGTCAGTATACCTATGTATTTGTAAAATTTAAAATACGCTAGAAAAATGTTTTGCTTCTTTCATCACGTAAGAAATTTTACTTTTGGTTTTCGTCTTCGAAATTAAGAATATACGTATATTCTTAATTTCGAAGACGAAAAATCTACTGTCCTTTCCTTGTTCTAAGTAAGAGAAAAAAAATATCTTCTGCAGATTTAGTTCTTCATGCGACATACACATCTAGTTTCTATGGTAGTCCAGACCTGGCATCTTGACTCCAGTCACTTTCACACAGGCGTGATGTGTCTTCTCTGTCTTTTCTATAACTATTTTCATGGTAACTGCTCTAACAAGCGTTTTTCCTCTGGTGCCCTGACTATATGAATTTAATCATGATACTAGATTGACATCTAGGACCCATTCTTTTACTTTTTTTTTTAAGCATTACGCCCCGAGCAAGGCGTGAAGCCACTAGGATGCAGGGGGTTGCAGAAGATTTGGAGCGAGAGCAGATAGGAGTGATAGAAGAAAGGATGAGGAGAAGGATAGTGGATAGATCAAGGTAACTGGAGATGTCGATTGACATTACATTTGAATAGTTGGAGATTATAGCTCTCAGCGAAACAGTAATTGGGAAGGGTGTTCCACTGGCGAGAGGTGCGAGGTATGAAGCTATTGGAGTAGAAGAGATGGCTACATTTAAAAGTTTCTACAGTGTAAGTGTGGGAGCGGGATGCCAGCCTCGTAGGGCACTTGAATTCATGGAGTCTGGGAACCAGTGACAGCAGCTCATCGGAGCAATTACCATGAAAGTATTTGTAGAAAAGACAGAGAGACGCGACGGCGCGTCTGTGAGAGAGTGACTGTAGACGAGACGCCAGATCAGGGCAAATTACATTACATATCCGTCTCTGGATCTTGTCAAGAACTCCGATGTAAACAGAAGGTGCCCCAGACCATATATGGCAGCAATACTCCATGCAAGGGCGAATTCCGGGGAGAAAAATTTCCTGGCGCGGCACAGAGAGCCAACTTTCCTCGCGGTGGAAGAAGGAATTGACTCAATGTATTTGTTCCATCTCAGGTCAGCAGTCAACGTGAGACCGAGCAGACGCAGAGAGTTGCTCTCAAGAAGTTGATTATCAGACATTCTAATAGCGGGGGGCAGTGAAGGATCTCTATGGTGATTAATAGAGAGTAGTTTAGTTTTTGAGACGTTAAAGTTGACCAGCCAACTCTTGCCCCAATTAATAACCGATTGCAGGTCCATTTCAAGACTGTTGCAATTGTGAAATGCAACTGCCACTTCTGCTCCAGCAGTTTCTTTTCTCGCACTTCCCGACAGTGGGATTCCATTCCTTTTACTTGCTCCCCTGAAAACTACAATCTTCAAAAATATAAATGCACCGTCAATCACCATCTTCTGTTGTCTCCGTCCATCATTTATCCTTTTCTCATTCCTCGTATACTCAGTATTTTTCTCAAATTCACTGTCTGTAACCCCCCCCCCGCGTACTAGTGACGTTCCCGCGTTGCTTGGGTTGAAAAGATTTTTAAAAAAATCACATGCAAACAATTAAGGAAGAAGAAAGAAAAACTTGGGTTTCTACTATGGATCGTTTATTCTTTTATTTATATAGATACTGTAGAGAAAGTTAGTTTTCAATGTCTTCTGCGTATGTCCGTTTTCTTTTTTCTGCTCCAGAATTAAACTATAATTTAGCTATAGTAATGATGAGAATGGTTTTAATGGTCGATCTCAACTCAGCGCAAAGCTGAGTTGAAACGACCAGAGTAAAGGTTGTAATTACTTTATCGTTGGAGGTTCTTGGAAAACACATCCGAAATTTAAGCGTTGCAAAATGTAAAGAGAACGCGGTCCTTTCCGTTTTCGATAGCGGGGTCATAAAAATGGGCAGATAACCAAAACCATTTCCGGTTCCTTTATTACTAGCATCAGAGGAAATTGCATTTCTTTGTTTTCTTTTGTATTTATTATTATTTACTGATTTCATACGATTTCATAGTAAAATAAAATACCAGTACAGTGAAAGTGTGGCATGTGGCCGAGTGGCTAAAATGTTAGTATTCTGACCATTGTCTATTTTTCAGCAAGGGGACTTCCTGATTTTATCGGACTGGAGAGGAGCGATCCCAGAGTGCTCCACCTTTGGAAAGTGCCTGAAAACCATACAACGAGTTGACCTAAGCCTTGTGAGTGAAATTGGGTAGGCGGAACCATTGGCTGCCGTCGATAGCTGTGCTAGCACGAAGTTATAAGTTATCGTAACCGAGGGCTTGATCGTGATGGCCTTGTTCAAATTGTTGATCACGCTAGATAACACGCTCTTTCCCAGAAACTGTAACTAAGGTCTGCTCAGCATAGTTGCAGTATAAAACGCAAACAAACACAATGGACCTGTGCAAGCGTCTGCAATAGGGATTGGCTAGCCATCCTAATAGACGGGTATCCTCGAATACGAGTAGTCAGCTATATATATATATATATATATATATATATATATATATACAGTGAAACAAAAAAAAGAAACAAACAGAAACAAATGAAGAAAAAAGGGAGTGGTATGTAAAGAGAAAAATAATAATAAAAGTATATATTGTGAAGCAGGTAAGAAGGAAAATAAAAATGGTAGAAAGAAAGAAAGAAAGAAAGAAAGAAAGAAAGAACTAATTCATACAGGGTAAAAGAAATATAAGTAGAAAGAAAGAAAGAAAGAAAGAAAGAAAGAAAGAAAGAAAGAAAGAAAGAAAGAGATTTCATACAGGGTAAAAGAAATATAAGTAGAAAGAAAGAAAGAAAGAAAGAAAGAAAGAAAGAAAACGATTTCATACACTGTAAACGAAATATAAGTTATCGAAAGAAAGAAAGGAAAAAAGAAAGAAAGAAAATGATTTCATACAGTCTAAAAGAAATATAAGTATATCGAAAGAAAGAAAGAGATAAGGAAAGTATTGATGAAAGTAATAGTATAAATGAAAGAAAGATACACATAATTATTATAAATAAAGCTTAAAATATTTTACAATAAATTTGAATGAAGCAAAAAGACAAAAACGAAATGAATATTGAAGTAATAAACTTGGATAGTACAAAGATGTACCGAATGATTTATTAAACGTAAGACAATGAATGGAGAAAAACCTATGAATTAAATAACAAATTAAAAAACGACAAAGCAGAAAAATTATCTGATTCTATCTTCATTTCCCATAATAGCAAATTGTGCATACGGTAGATCGCAGACATTATTATGACTAAATTGTCCTTCAACTATAATTGAGTAAAGAGAAATTTCATATATGTATATAAAGCATATCTCTTATTTATACTCATATACATTCATGTATGTACAACAATAAATCTGAATGATGAAATAAGTCTTTATTTTATGTAAAAAATAATTATTTTCAAACTATTTTCGATCGTTGTCGATTTACATAATTCTGTGGAAAATAGGATTTAGCATCGAATCAAGCAAGAAACCTTAAAAAATTCAGATCCAAAATTCAGATGCAAAGGTTCAGAGTTAGTGATCCCCTTCTTTAAATGATCCCAGTAAGTACATATACATATATATATATATATATATATATATATATATATATATATATATATATTATAATATATATAATGAGTATAGCAACAATATTTCAAATGCATATAAAATAAAATTTCATTTTAAAACATTAATAATTTTTTAAAGTACCAAGCTTGGCCACTATCACGCAAGGGGTTACAGAGAGTGAAAGTAAGAGTAAAGATGTGTGTTTAAGGAAAGGATAAAGAGAGAGACGGGGAACAAAATCAAGGCATCAGAAGATGTCGATTGACATTACATTTGAACATTTGAAGATTATAGCTATCAGGGAATCAAGAAAGAGGAAGAGAGTTTCACAGATGGGAAGTGCGGGATAAGAAGCTGCTGGAGTAGAGGAGATGGTTACATTTAACCATTTCGACAGTGAAATGATGGGACCGAAATTTCAAACTAGTAGCATGGTTAAATTCATGCAGTCTGGGAACCAGCGAAAGTAGCTGGTCGAAGCAGTTGCCGTGAAAATACTTGCAGAAAAGACAGAGGGAAACTAAGACACGTCTCTGAGAAAGTGACTGTAGACGAGATACCAGATCAGGACCCATCACATTGCATATCCGTTTCTGGATTTTGTCGAGGACCCAGAGACGAACAGCGGGGGCACTAGATTATATATGTCAGCAGTGTTCCATGCAAGGACGAATGGTTGATTTACAGATTTCAAGGATGTACTCAGGCGAGAAAAACCTTCTGGTACGATACAGAGAACCAACTATTCTGGCGGTAGATGACAGTGTGGGACCAAGCAGGTGCAGAGAGGCGCTCTCGTGGAGTTGGGCATCAGCCATTCTGATGGGAGGTAGGGAAGGTTCTCTGTGGTGTGTAAAAGAAAGCAGTTTCGTTTTGGAGGCATTAAAGCTTACAAGCCATTTCCTGCCCCAATCAACCACAGATTTGAGGTCCTTTATTCGACCAATGGCTAGGTTTTGTCAGCGATACCAGATTTACTATTGAGGCAAGAGTAAATAGTAGTGTCTTATGCGTAGACGCCTACTTGGGAACTGATGACATCAGGAATATCGTTATTGAAGATCAGAAACAGTGTAGGACCCAGGATAGAGCCTTGGGGAGCACCAGTGTTCGTGCGAAAAGAACTGGAGAAGAAGCCGTATAGGACGATCTTCATTTCACGGTTTGACAGAAATGATTGCATTAAGTCAAATAACAGTCCCCTAATGGTGTATCCCTGAAGCTTACAAAGAAGGCCGGTATACCAAACCCTAACAAATGCTTTAGAGATATCTAGAGTCAAGGATCGAGTTTCTGTGTTATTGCGAAGTGCTTGGTAAACATATTCAGTTATGGCCGTGAGCACGTCAGCGGTAGATCGGGAAAAGCGGAAACCATATTGCTTTTCAGAGAGCAGATCATGGGATGTAAGTTGCTTAACCCCTTCGGCATTGATTAAAGCATCGAAGACTTTTCCGAAGAGTGGTAGGAGAGTGCTAGGACGGTAGTTTGATGGGTCAGAATAGTCTCAGAGGTCTTAAAGACAGGGACAACTGTTGTGGACTTCCAACAGGCTGGAAAGCAAGAGTTGCTGAGACAGTAATCATATAGTTTAGACATAACAGGAGCGAGTTCAGGAGCACATTTCTTCAGGACAACGGCTGGTATCCCGTCCTCACCATTAGTCTAATTTAGAGACGATGCCCAATAATATTGATGGAGTTTATATGCACCTTACTCAATAGAGCCTCGGTTCAAAGGGGGGGGGATCAAGTGTAAGTACACCGGATGAGACGAGCGTTGAATTAGATGAGGATTTCCGAGCAAAGCATTCAGCCTTATCAACTGAGGAAATCAGGACATCAAATTGATTGAATAAAGGAGGTATCGTGGATTTGCTATTGTTCAGCACGCTCTTGCAGAGACGCCAATAATCTTTAGAACCAAACTTGCGAGATGCAATACATTGTTTCATTCTTTAAGCAAATAGAAATTTTGTTTCATTGAGGACATGCTTGCACTCATTACGGGCAGAGGTAAAGAGTCGTCCCTTGCAATCAAACATGTCGCTTCGGTACAGATGGAAGAAGTCATTCCTATGGGCAATAGCAGCTGAGCAAGCACCTGAGAACCAAGAGGATGAACGCCAGTTAATTTTATATTTAAGACTTGATTTAGCTTTTTTATCGAGGAGGAGACCCCAGATGCATATTTTCGAATGAGGAGATTAAAAACAACATTCCAAGGGACATCGCGAAGGAAATCACGGAACAATACTCAATCTGCTGGTTAATAACAGAAAGATATTCTGTTGGTAGGAGGTTCTTTGGTGGGGAGTAGTAGAAGAAGATTTTAACAGATACTACGCCATGATCAGAGTTACCGAGGGATGGAGATAAAACAAACATCGAGAAGAGAAGCTTACCGTCATATGCGTAGGAAAGTCAACAACTTGTGTGAGGGATTGAGTAATTGAAAAGTTAAGAGTTCGTATGTCAGCACGTTCAGTTACAGATTGTTTAAGCCACTTGGTTTGGTGGCTGTTAAATCACCAAATAAGAATATGTGTGCAAACGGATAGAGAGATAGCCTTGTCTGTATTATCGGAAATGCTATTGAGTAATAATAAAAAATTAAATTAAGTCGCTTCCATATTCTTAACAGTTAATTTTTAAACTGACGATAACAGGACACGTTTCAAGTGCATTTACAATAAATTCACAAATATCACCTACATTAATTTTTGTCATGGCAATTCACCCCTGAATATGATCTTGAATGAGATCGAAAGTACTTGGGAAAATAAAAGAAATGACTAAAACTATGGCGACTATAACAAAACCAAGAAATGCATCCGTGAATTTAAGAAGATTAAACTAAAATAAATAGACATAATATTTTTATATTATGCAACCAAATACGCTTTAATGAAGATATGCTGCCTAAAAATGCATGTATAAATATACATTGATATTTATATATATTGAAAGTTTGTTCGTCGACATTTTTAATCTCTATCTATCCATCTGAAAATAAATCATGCTAACTTTATATATATATATATATGTGTGTGTGTGTGTGTGTGTGTGTGTGTGTGTGTGTGTGTGTGTGTGTGTGTGTGTGTGTGTGTGTGTGTGAGTATGCGTGGATATAATAGAGCGATGAAATAAATTCGAGAGATAAAAATGCAACAAAAATGTTAATATTGAAAATATCTCTATCGATAAAAGGCACGATGTGTGTATGTAACGAATGCAGGACCGCAATTCTCAACGGATTTGCACCAAAATTTACATGCACATGCTCCAGGTTAGCAAGAAGGCCAAGACCGACTTTGCATTTCCCAACTCCCGTCGATAGTGGAAATAATTTATTTTTTCATGCTTCTACGGCAATTTTCGTATAGTTTGCGGCCATTTTGTACTGGCCAGAGTGAGAGCCAATAGCTGGCTGCCACGAATAAGCAGAAAGATTCTACGGGCCAGCGTGAGAGCCAACAGCTGACTGACACGAATGTTAACTAGCATGCAAAAAAAATCGATAGCTGCATTCGTCACAAGTGGGAAAAATTTAAATCTGCATGGCACTTTACTACAATTGGCACATTCGCTTGCTTAAACTCAACGTCGATTCTTATTCTGCAAAACTGGGTTGGGTGTGAAGAAGTAAGGCATGTAGCAACATCAGCACGGCATAGGCCACTCCTTTAAAGGCAAGGAAGGGCAAAAATATTTTAAGTCAAGTGATAGCGATTACTGTATGAGTCGTACGATTTTTGAATCCAGCACGGGCAATGCCGGGCCATGCTGCTCGTGGCTAATAATATTAATTGTATATTAGTAGTCCTTTTGACGAAATGGAAAATTGATGAGAAAAGATGTTAAAAATCGGAATTTTAAGACATATCCGTGTTCTTTTCACCGAGACAGGAAATTAAAATGAAGTGTTTTTTTGTTTTTTT
>CAHIKZ030005036.1:772500-797500 GCA_903632075.3 Acanthosepion pharaonis | reverse complement strand
GGATTAAAAAATACCAATGTCTGTAGCTGGCATTACTTTTTGCATCTATGCATTCTACTCTTTTATAAATAATTTGGTCTGTGTCGGAAAGAAGTCAGCAAATGGAACAGAAAGATATTAAGGATACTCCATTTAGCTAAAAAATTTTCTTCCGAGCCGAAAAATTCTCAAAATCTCGGTTATAAGGTGCAAGTACATCTTTCGTTTTGATGTTCTGCGTCTGAAAACGCTTCCAAGAATATTAATTGTATCTTCACTTAACGCATAGAAAATTCTATATATGGCATACGTATCCGAAAATAATATTTGTCAAGCAGAACTTATAGAAAATTAGAGAAATTACTTTTTTTATATCTTGTTAGAAACGAGCTGAAGATTTGAAATCATCGTCAATATATGATAATATCAATAATTATTTTTAAAAGTTCCTTAGCTTGAAATAAAATTTAATTTACTCTAATCGATGTGCTTCTACTCCGGCACGTCAGAAAACTTTTCATAATATAATTTATTTTTATCCTTAACTTTTCGGTACAACTATGTAGATCCCAAATTCAAATTTAGGTATAGATATATATTCCTTTACATTTTATATAAAGTCTCTCTCAGTCTCAATCTCTCTCTCTCTCTCTCTCTCTCTCTCTCAGTCTCTCTCTCTCTCAGTCGCTCAGTCTCTCTCTCTCTCTCTCTCTCAGTCTCTCTCTCTCTGTCTCTGTCTCTCTCTCTCTCTCAGTCTCTCTCTCTCAGTCACTCAGTCTCAGTCTCTCTCTCAGTCTCACTCTCAGTCTCTGTCTCTCTCAGTCTCTCTCTCAGTTTATCTCTCTCAGTCTCATTCTCTCTCTCAGTTTATCTCTCTCAGTCTCAGTCTCTCTCTCAGTCTCAATCTCTTTCTCAGTCAATCTCTCTCTCAGTCTCTCTGTCAGTTTCAGTCTCACTCAGTCTCTCTCTCAGTCTCTCTGTCAGTTTCAGTCTCACTCAGTCTCTCTCTCAGTCTCTCAGTCTCAATCTCTCTCAGTCTCAATCTCTCTCTCAGTCTCAGTCTCTCTCTCAGTCTCAGTCTCTCTCTCTCTCTCAGTCTCTGTATCAGTCTCAGTATCTCTCTCTCAGTCTCAGTATCTCTCTCAGTCGCTCTCTCAGTCTCAGTCTCTCTCTCTCAGTCTCTGTATTAGTCTCAGTCTCTCTCTCAGTCTCAGTCTCTCTTTCTCAGTCTCAGTCTCTCAGTCTCTCTCTCTCTCTCTCAGTCTCAGTCTCTCTCTCTCAGTCACTCTCAGTCTCAGTCTCTCTCTCTCAGTCTCTCTCGCTATCTCTCTCAGTCTCTCTCTGGACGTCGTCGGACTAAATTTGTTACGTTGGTGTGACTATACATGTTCCCCGTAATGAGACTGACCAAAGTTTTGACATAAAAATTCTACTCTAATCAAAGGAGAAATACAATTCACTAAGACGAAAATCAAGAAGAGGCAGCTGAAGTTTCCGGGGCATGCAATGAGGAAGGAGGGCCTGGAGAATCTGATACTCACAGGTCGAATAGAGGGAAAGAGAGACAAGGGAAAACAACGCATGACATACCTAGTGGACTTAAGCAAGTGGATGACAGAAGGTGGTATGGAGAAGGTGGCAGAGAGTCGGAACTTTTTGAAGAGCTGCAAGTGATAGAGGAAAATGGAGAGCCATGATCGCCCACGTACTAAAAGGACACGGCACATAAAAAGAGAAAAGAAGATGAAAATGTTTAGAGAGTGCCGTGATTGCAAGGTTATCCACAGTCTATCTGTGTCCTGGCTCTTACATTACATAATTCCTGGCAGATCTTCTATTATCACAGCGTGGAATAACTAACAACAAAAGTGATGGAAAGAATGAGAAAAAGGAAACTATATGAAATTGGCTACATGATATATAAAAAAATAATTAATTTAAAATTCTCAGCATATCTCGCTCATGCGCATGCGTAGTCGCATCAACGCAACAAATTTATTGTTATTTAATCAAATTAATTCAGGTGATGTCACCCGAAAACTTTTTCCATTTTGTCATACATTTCCACAAATATATATATATATATATATATATATATATATATATATATATATATATATTTCATAACACACACGCCTATACATATATAAATGGCATGATATATCAAGAACAATATTGGTGGAAAATGTATGACAAAATGGAATCCTTGCTCTGTCCCGAACATTGAGTTCTACCTGGATTCTATCCTCTTGGATTTATTTTTATAAAAATATATATGTATATGAATGTAGGTATGTATATATATTTATATATTTTAGATATATGATTGCATATGTATGTGTATATTTACCACTAATATTATCAATATATATATATATATGTGTATATATATATATATATATGTATGTGTGTGTGTGTGTGTGTGTGTGTGTGTGTGTGTGTGTGTGTGGCACCATGCATCCTGACGATTTGAAAGATATATTTATAGATATATGATTTGCTTTTTTACGGTTTATCAACCATTTGAGGATTATTTAAGGCCGAAATGTATTTTAGGTTTTAAGAATAATTCTTTCTTTTTTTTGCGAGAGGATTGAACCAACATGCATTCAGGCGATTTGGGAGAAAGAAAGAGAAAACGAAGAAGAAGGAAAGGAAAAAGTAATACGAGACGGGTCATAGGCGAACACACACACACACACACGGCTTAAGAGACGGGAATAAGGAAGAAAACGGTTATTGTTGATAGGTATCAAATGTCAAAAATATCTAGGTCACCTACGAACAAGCGTTGACCGATTTCCGCTTATCCGCGAAAAATGGAATTGTATTATCAATAGATGTCACCAATTAAGAAATCCATTTTGAAAACGTTAGATTTTGATAATGGACAAAACGCAGATGTAACTTGCAGTCTTGACTGGGTATGGAAAATTAAAATCCCACACAAGTAGTTTTCACTGGCTAAGTTTTTCTTTTGACAGAATAGACTTTTGCCCTGCGATAATAAAATTTTTGTTATCAACACATGAGCCGAAGAAACTGACATATTTTATTTCTGGCGCCAAATTGGCTGGAAACTTGGAGAAAATTCCTTTCTTAGACCATGTCAGATAACCCAGCTGTCCAGTGAATTGGCGATAAACTGCTTGACAAATGCCACGTGTTGAAACCGAGTTGTCACATCAACCGCTCATGATAACGGCGATTTAATTATTTTTTTTAGTTAAGCAAGGTATTTCTTTTCCAAAAACAAAGCCACGGGTTGTTCACGCCCGACTAAGACGTCATTGGCCAAGTGGATCACATGACGCACGAAGGAGGAGGAAAAAGATACCGACCAGGACCTCAATGGCCGAGAGTGGTCACGTGACGCACGAAGAAAATCAGTCGACGCCCCTATCCAGAGTGTAAATATGAGAAGCCGATACGAAGAAGTGGGGAGGGAAGTTCACGCCCCTCAGAAGCATGGTGAGAGAGTGGGAGTGAGAAAAGAGTTACCAAAAATAGAAAAGAGTGGAAAATCCCTAACCAGAAATAAGAAGGGTGGATACGTATTTAGAATTATCGAAGAACCCCTGGCGCCGACAGACCCACCCCAGTTTTGACGGCGTCAATAAAAACGAAGCCCCACCAGACAGAAATTAGTTCAGCCCCGGACGGCAGAGAGAAGAGTTCGTTCGCCCCAAGCGGGCAGAAGAGGCCAGTTCGTTTGGCCCTGAGTGCAGAGTTCGTTCGACCCAGGCCGGAGAGAAGAGTTCGGACCCTGGCGAGAAGAAGTTCGTCGAACTCTGGCAGGCAGAGTGAGTTCGCGCACCGACGGCAGAGATGAGTGCCGAGTGTTGAAACCGCCTCAAGATAGCTGACCAGATTCACGCAAAATTTAGGACTCTTCTTCAACCAAGAACAAGTAGTTTGAAGAGCGACTTAGAACCAGACCACAGAAATAAGTTTTTCGACTTTCGTCCAAAGACACACCGAAACACAAATTTCTCAGAGAGCAGACAACGTGAAGCGTTAAAATTTTCCTAGCGAAAGCGTCGTGCCACAATCCACAGAACGGATCGGGAGGTAGACACAGTCCTATGTACCGAACAACTAGACATAAAAAGTTTGTTACCTTTTTCTTTGATACTTTGAACTTTGTGAGTTTTCATTTTATTTTCTTTTATGCGTATTTGTGTGTTATCACCCCCGTTGAACTCAGCTTGCATTACGGCCCCAACCCCTGTTTGATCTCGTCTGTCTAAGATCAATTCACAACGTGGGTAGGCAGACTGGAGATCAGTGCAGTTACCCTGGTAACCAGGCGTTGGAAGCAGGTTGGGAACGGCGAGGCTGGTATCAATCTAACCAGATTCCTACCCGAATCACCAAAGGGTTAGAACGTCACGTTTGGAGCAGCGACACCCGGACGGAGCAGCGAGGAGCGAACAGCTGACGCCGCGCCTAAGACGTCACAACTGGTGCTGTTTAGGGACGTCACAACTGGCGCCGTGGTAGATCAGGATAGAACGTCACGGTTGGCGCTGCGACCGGGGGGCGACGTCACATATATATACTTCATAACACACACGCCTATACATATAAATGGCATTTTTTTTTCAATTTCGGATATTTCCGTGCATTTGTAAACTTCAAACATCATCCATTTAATCCTTTAATTTGTTTCTCCACTTAATTAAGTCATTAATTATCTTCAGGTAAAAGTGTTACATTTAAAAATGCGGGACCTCTCCTATGTGCAAAGAGGACAAATAGTTCTTGCTTGATTAGCAAGCGCATCTGTGACCAAAACATCTGAATTATTGAATGTGTCATGAGATGTAGTGTTTACGGTTATGACAGCTGACACAAGGCAAAACATAATCAGCAAAGAATAATAGTGAACGGAAGCCAAAGCTGACCGAAAGAGACCAGTGAGTTTTAAAACGAATTGTGGCAAAAAATCATAAAACTACTGCTGCCAAAGTGACATCAAAACTCATTACTCACCTAACAAATACGGTTTCTACGCACACAATACGTCCTGAGCTTCACAAAGCTGGTATCAACGGAAGGGCTGAGATTTCTAAACTTCTGATCACAATGTCGAACGCCAAGTTGCGAAAAAATGGTGTGATCACAAAAATTGAACACTCGTGGAATGAAATAAAAACTTAATTTGGTTTAATTAGTTTTCTTTCACGTTATTTCCTACAAGCAGGCGTGTTTATGTCTGGAGAACACCGCCGCGTGAAGTATATGATTGAATTGTCACGAAAGTTAAACATGGACGTGGATCAGTAATGATTTGGGCGGCAATTTCCTGGTATTCTTCTGTTCCTATCATCACTCTTAATGGTAGAATTACTGTAGATAAATATCTCGACCTTCTCAATGACAATTTCCTTACAATGGCTGCCATACTGTTGCCAGAAAGTGTCATATTCTAATATGATAATGCACCCATACATGTTGCATAAAAAGTGAAGTCATGATTTGATGTGCATAATAACGTAATTAAACATTTTCCATGACCAGCACAGTCACCTGATCTCAACATAATTGAAGCATTATGGGGAGTTCTAGAGCAGAAAGTGAGGAACATATTTCCACCCCAATCATTGCTGAAGCAACTTTCCGACATTTTCATTGAAGAATGGGATAAAATTCAACTGCAACCAATTAAAAACCTATTTGAAGATTGAAAACGAACAAGTTATGACTTGAAACATTTCAGTTTTTCAGTGTCCACACACACACACACACACACACACACACACACACACACACACACACATATATATATATATATATAGTAATCCGTTAGTATAATCCAGGCGAGTCCTATTAAGACAATATAGAATTTGAAATATGTTAAAAATGACTCACAAAAGAGAGCTCCATGTTTGTTTTCATTGTGTGTGTCTATTGACAGAAAGAAAGAAATAGATGAGACCAAAATATGTAGCATTTACGTGGATAAAATATAACTATATATACTATAATAGTACTATTTTTTATTCACTGGTGTTGCTTTTCACTACTTAATTTATTAGGTTCATGAAGAGCATCTAATGACCGGCATTCTTGTGAACGAGAAAATAAATACACATTAGGAAGCCATTTTCTTTTTACATCTAAGGAATGTTAGAAAACTTCACTAAAAAGATAATAATACTCTTATTAGACAACTTAGCGAATGCAAAACTTATGTTTTATTTTAACTTCATTGAAAGCAAGTCATTATAGGTTTTGTTGTTTTTTTTCTTCTTTGTGTTATACACAGCTAATTAAAATTATTACATTTCATGAACTGCAATAAAGCATAAATATTTTCGCTCAACCTCAGTGACATTTTGTTCCGAATTTGCTATTTACTTTCTACAAGTACATTTCCAATATTCCTCTGTATAAAAATATTTACACCACCCATATTGGTGAAGCATATTTACACCACCCATATTGGTGAAGCATATTTACACCACCCATATTGGTGAAGCATATTTACACCACCCATATTGGTGAAGCATATTGACTCGGGTAAGTAAATTATGGGCAATCCATTTTAATTCGTTAAGGATGTTGACTCTTCATGAAAATCTCTTCTTGTTTTTCCGAAATCAGACCCTTAATGGTAGTCGTGTCCATAAAAAAATTCATAGATAAAAAATGATTTATACTATCACTTTTTGTGTCCATAAAAATAAATAAATAAAAATTAATTATATTGTCAAAAATAATTATAAAAATTATAATTATCATTAAATCACTCATTCGAAACTAACGAGAATCGGTCACTTTTCTACTCTACACGCACAAATAGTTGACATTCTCATTATCGGACAAGCAGACCCCACGGATAGATCGTTAACACATGCGTCAATGAAAATTTCATTTCATTTTCCTTTTTTAGACAATAATAGTAACATTTATCTTTTAGTAACCACCAAAAATTTGGATTCTGATCCATATTTGATCTATACATTTGACGGCAAACTTACAATTGTACTCATTATCACACACCATAACAACAAGATAATAAATAATATTCGTTTTACTGCTTCCATGTCTTGTTGTTTCTAATTTTTACGAGTATTTTTGTACAGTGTAACCCGGATATAAGAGACCCGGATATAAGAGAAACCCGGATGTAAGAGAGATTTTCTCTGGTCCCAAATTAGAGCCATACTTACCTAAACAAAATAGCCTAAACCCGGATATAAGAGACTTCTTCTCCGGTCCCGACAACTCTCTTATATCCGGGTTACACTGTATATAGAAATGTAAATGGGTTTATAATTATGCAGTCCGAATTATAACACCAATAAAGCAGTTATTTTTACTCAGATAAGACTTATTGAACCTTGCATTATTCACTTTTAATAACACTTCCCAAATATGGGTTCGATGATGTTTATCTGTTAATAATTGCATAGCTCTATGTTACTGTTGTTTTCCATGAAAATAAGATGCCGGTATTAATGGTGGTTTCCCCAGATATAAAGTTTTAAAAAATAATGTTGAATTATAAATAATAATAAATATAATCAATGAAAATATTTTTTTAAAATATTAAATTTACGTTTTCGAATGAGAAAAAAATTAGTATAGATGAGCTCAAGCTATATGCATTTTTTTATACAGGATAATTGAACTTTACTTGACTGTGAAAGTTTTCCGTAGCAGAGCAGCCTAAAGTATGCGTGGTCGGCGAACAACGTTTTGTCCAACCAGGAGGAATCGGATTATCACATAACCGAAAGGTATATTTAGATTTAATACACTCGAATTCACAGGAAATTTACACTGTTTAAAGAAAACACAGGAGTGCCTACTAAAACACGCTTATCTACTAAATATTATGTTTACAAGATATATATATATATATATATATATATATATATATATATATATGTGTGTGTGTGTGTGTGTGTGTGTGTGTGTGTGTGTGTGTGTGTGTGTGTGTGTAAGGGGAGAAAAGGCAAGATAAAATATGCGATGTATAAATTGTCGTCGAGATTACGAAAAAAATGAAAAAAACACTGTCATTTCATTTTAACAGAGAAATTTACAAAAAGTACACAAAAATATCTTGAAATATTAAAGAGTACAGTTATTCAATAAAATCGCCATTGGTTTCAACTCTGGCCTCCAGATGACTTCAGAATCACCTGCATCTCTTCTGAGTGGTCTATTTGTTGATGAACTCTGTCATAATCCTTGCGTTCAGTTCATCTTTGGTGTTACAAGTTTTGTTAGTCTCTCGCTCAATTTTGCCCCACACATAATAATCAGAATGGAGTTGCAGTCTGGGGAGTTTAGTGGCCAGATCTAAATTGTCTGACAGCCATGACTGGGTTCTTCCGCTTGTGTGACATGGTTCAGAGTCTTGTTGAAAGACATAGTGTGTTTCAGCAGGCAAACTCTTGACCCCTTGCAGCACTACCACCTAAAGGCATATGATGTAGGCTTCCGTATTGAGTTGGAGTCCATTACCAACAAATTCGGGACTTCTTTTCTTATCAGAACGATCGGGATGATTTTTCCGAGCTGCTGCACTTTCGTAACCACTCACCCACCTCTTTTCAAATCCTCTGCAGTGTCCTCAGGTTGACACCCAAACATTTTGAAATGTTCGTATTAGAGCTTCCGGTGCGAATGCTAAGTAATACATCATGCCAGTCAAGATATTGTCTCCATGTTCGGAGTTGATATTGTTGAGTGTTGGTGGACACAATATCTTGACCGTATTTTGGAAATAAAATATTATATAAATACATACAGGCAGCAATATATTTCTTGTTAACAGTTAATATATTTCAAACTTGAAAATAGGTAAATGTGGAGCCTAAAGTGCTTGGAAAGAATGAACACTTTGGACAGTTTTTTTTATATAATTTATTCCCCGAAAAGAAAAAAAATACAAGATTACATCAGAAATTGTATAAAAAATAAATCAAAGTACCTTGTCTGTCATATTCATTAAAACGTGCATGAAAGAAGGGTTGCTGGCTAAATACACATACACATATATATATATATATATATATATATATATATATATATATATATATATATATATATACACTATGCACACAGAAACAATTTGTAGGAAAATCTAAATGGCCATTTCACTACAGAATTAATAATTATCGCAATCGAATTTAGTTGACTCCCCATGAAAGATTATTACCTGTAGAACAACATTTCCGCCAGGAAAAACACGATTTCAAAACCCATGCCAAATTCACTATAATTGAGAGAATAGAAAAGTTCAGAGCAGATAACATTAGAAAGATTTTAGAGTTCCATGAAACGCACTATCCAGACGGGCTTAATCACAAATTTAGCAATATAGATAGTATTAATATATAACCCCACAAATCAGGTCCTACCCACATTTCTCATCCACACAAGACAGACATGCTTAAGGAGGTGTTGAGGCCTCACACTTATACACACACCCATACAAATATACACGCTTACACACATTATACTCAATCACTCCCTGAGAACCAAATAACACACACACTTAACAGAGACACATCCCCTTTTCCAGGAACCAATCAAACTGTCAAAATGACCAAGGGAATTCAGAGCAGCATGAATCCATCCACCTCTAATCTTAAACAACTCAAAAGAGACTGTTTGACAACACATGGTCTGACCAAAATTCATGTTAAAAAATAAAAAAATAAAAAAAAACAAATGAAAACTACATTTTCTCCATCATTTCTGTAGTTCACTGCTATCAACAAGCAGGAATTTTTTTTCTGGTGATGGTGGCTATGTTGGACGAAACTAGTCAAGGAATCTAACTGAAATAATAATAAAAACGAAAGAATATTAATATACAACCCATTACGTCTGAAGATTTAAATTTTTATTATTTTTTATTATTCAATCAAATTAAATTATTTGTAGACAGTCTAGAGACATTTAAATTTATATCAAACATTATAATCTTTATGAACCCCAAAATAACACTTTCAAAGTAAAGCAAAATAACAGCGTCTGTTTCTAGCCTTTTTTTTTTTTACAAAGAAAATTAGTGACATCTTCTCTCTTAACTTACTTCTCTTTTTTTCTCTCTATGGGTTTTTTTCTTCTCTACCCTTCGATATCAATATATCCGTTAGGTTAACTGTTTAAATGTGTCAATATCTGCTAACTCACTCATGTCTTCTCTCTCCCTCTCTCTTCGTTAATTTACATATGCTTAATACGGCCCGTCAAAAATGTGTAAATTTTCGTTTCATTTTTTGTTTGGAAGTAAAGTCTGATGATCCGCAGTCCTTTTAAAAGGGCTGTGGTGAAATAATTTATTACATGGAACCTTAAAGTGGTCTGTTTTATTTAAATTATTTGCTCTGAATTTACATTTAGCTCTCTGGATTTTATCCTCCTTAGGTTTACCCATACGGATTACCTAGTTTTTCAAACTATATATATATATATATATATATATATATATATATATATATATATATATATATATTCAGATTTTTTTAAAGAACCATCTAATCATAAGTAGATATTTATTTACTATAGTTTACGATAATATTGCAGATTCTACATTCCTGGACAGAATTCTAAAACAGAATTATATAATGACTATTATCAATGCTTCTTCAACGTCCACTCATCACTTATTTGATACGCAGTCCGAATCTCTTTTTACAGCCACTAATGCTGTAGGTGTGTGGCTAGAGCCGCGCGGAAATCTCAAACACAGAAACGTTTTCACGAACGAGCAAACGTTATTTTCTGCTGCATTGCTTGTTAATTTGATTGGCTTTGGTTTGTTTAACGGTATACATCTTATGGTTCATTTAATGCTGAAATTGTATGAACTTTGGTAACTTTTTTTTTTATCAATAATGTATTGCTGATGATTTGTCTTTTTTTACTATGGAAATATATTGCTGGTAAAATTATCTAATGCATTTTAAATTTTCATGTCTTGACTTCAATTTAAGAGGTGACTATTTGCTCACAGGTAGGACTCTAACAGGTTCGACTACCCCGGGTCAAGGTAGACCTTGGGAAAACAGCAATTAAGAAGTTGTTCTACGCTCTTTAAAACCTTCTGATTAGAGGCCTTGCATCGGGATTTAGTTAATCGTAATATCCAGGATGATTGTTACTTTTGAAATAGCGCAACAAAAACTCACACACATATGCATACATACATGCATATATATATATATATATATATCAAGTATGTTGAAGTTCAATTTACATTACATGAATCATTCATACAAAAAACCGATATAGAAGTTAATGATTTAAATGGCGAGAATACATCTTCGCAAACAATTTTAATAAAGTAGATTAACCCTGAACCTGTATATGAATGTTATGATCCCTGTTTATAAATTCCAGAAAAAAAATTCTTACAATTAACAATAACACATTTCTAAAAACATTTTTCGGATTACATCCATATTTTCGTTGCCCCGTTATTACCGAGAAGTAAAAAACAAAACCAAATCTATTTTCATACCTGAAGATGTCTGTAGGAACAGACGAAAGCTTATAAAAAACAAAAACGACCTTATGCAACTGGAATTTATAAACAGGGATCATAACATTCATATACAGGTTCGGGGTTAATGTACTTTATTAAAATTGTTTGCGAAGATGTATTCTCGCCATTTAAATCATTAACTTCTATATCTGTTTTTTGTATGAATGATTCGTGTAGTATATATATATATATATATATATATATATATATATAATTTTGTATATTTTAAGGGAATAATGCTCAATATCGGAAATAGGACATTTGTGGATATAAACTGTGAGGTTTATGCATACAATAGATAGATAGATAGATAGATAGATAGATAGATAGATAGATATCAACAGACTGAGATAGATAGCATAGATTATTATCCACAGGTTTTATAAAGAGAAATAAAGTCTCATTACGAGTTACTACTGTGAATGAAAAGTTTGATTAGTAGATCAGAGGTAGTTTTATTGCGTTTGTAAAGGGAAACGAATGGAAAACATTCTTTAGTGATAGTTATTTGAACGAATCGACTTTATTTGTCAGTCTTGTGTGGTGGAATATAATATGGCTCGGCAAATGTTTATTCAAGCGATATATGACTCTTCAGAAACAGATTCTCAACCTGACCGCACGGCGCTTGGAATGATTGATTTGAATAATTCCCGAAGCTAAATTATCGGTCTTAGGATAATTGATGATACTCGGCAGATATTCTAAATGAATGTCTCCAGTTCTTTGTTAAATCTGTAGTTTTTCTTTTCTTATTATTAATGAATGTGCAATATAATTTTTTTTTAATTAGTAAAAATAGCATTCAGAATTTGTTCTTTCTTTTTTTTTTTTTGTTTTAGCATTACGCCCCGAGCAATGCGTGAAGCCACTAGGATGCAGGGGGTTGCAGAAGATTTGGAGCGAGAGCAGATAGGAGTGATAGAAGAAAGGATGAGGAGAAGGATAGTGGATAGATCAAGGCAACTGGAGATGTCGATTGACATTACATTTGAATAGTTGGAGATTATAGCTCTCAGGGAAACAGTAATAGGGAAGGGTGTTCCACAGGCGAGAGGTGGGAGTTATGAAGCAATTGGAGTAGAAGAGACGGCTACATTTAAAAGTTTCTACAGTGAAGGGGTGAGAGCGGGATGCCAGCCTCGTAGGACGTTTAAATTCATGGAGTCTGGGAACCAGTGAAAGCAACTCATCGGAGCAATTACCATAAAAGTATTTGTAGAAAAGACAGAGAGAGGCGACGGCGCGTCTGTGAGAGAGTGACTGTAGACGAGATGCCAGATCAGGGCCAGTTATATTACATATCCGTCTTGAACAAATTTCACTGTATCGGTGTTTTCCGTTGTAAAGATTGAAATTATGACCGTTTCATTTATGTTTTCATTTTCAGAGAATCTTGTATCACCTTCAATGTGATCTTATTGACAAAACGATTGTTGTGTCATTGTGCGAACTTGTCTGTGCGTTAGCCCTAAATGTTGTGTAATTCAAAAACTGAAATTCTTTCAAAATATCAAGTTTATGATTTTTACTTCCAAAACATATTTCTTAGTTTTGGAAGTAAAAATCATACACTGGATATTTTGAAATAATTTCAGTTTTTGAGGCTTTTTTTCTTAGTTTTGGACAATGTGAACTGGATAAAATTCGAAACAAATATTAAATTTAGATTAAATTTAGCTGCTAAAAATTCTAGATGTCAATGCGTATTACATATAAGATAATACCTCGTGAATTTGACACTTTAAACATGCGTGTTATATACAAATCCCAACGATACATCGATAGATAAAAAACCGTGATATATATATATATATATATATATATATATATATATATATATATATAGAGAGAGAGAGAGAGACAGACAAACAGACAGACAGACAGATATATAGATAGAATAAAAATTGACATACTATTCAAGTAAACGTGTTTTTGTACACATATATCGTTCGTCTTTCGTTTATCCACTTCCTCTACATTTCCATTTCCGTCTCTCGCTTTCAATGTTTCTCTTTCTCTATATCTATCTATCTATCTATCTCTTTATATATATATATATATATATATATATATATATATATATACACTCCCCTATAGCGCGTGTAACAGCAAAATTGTCCGAATCGTCTAAAAGCAAAATTGACCATTTGTTAGAGTAAGCTTTGAACCGGTGTATCTTAGAAATGATTAAAGATAGCTTACTGGAATTCTCCGAGGATTTTCTAGCACTATTGAACTATATGTTGAACTAAGAATGTATAATTACTCTTCAAGCTTAACAGAAGAATCGTCATGAAATCGATCATAAAGGAAAATGGCATGTTTATCATTAATTATTCATTGGTAAGGAACGGAATGTCATGAAGGATTGAAATATGGTTCAAATGCATATAACTTTCTCTCCTGGAATAACAAGATGCCGCACACGTTTCACGTATGATTTGATTTTCAAGTATTTTTTCACTGCTCTTTGAAGTGACATAGCTGAAACTCCGCTTTCAAGTACAAAACGTCTCATGGACTAAGTTGGATCTTTTTTAATTGATCTCTTTAGTTCTAATTTAAAATGATGATCGTACTGTTGTGACCACCTGATTCAGTTTCCCTCTCTACTGTTCTCCCTTTTTTTAAAACTTATTCAATATTCTCTTGGTCGTTCTTGAATGGAAGCCAGACTATGAATGTTAGTACTATTATTGAAAGTCTGAATGATCTTTTTCCTCTCATCATTACTCAATTGCGAAGACAGCGGGTCTGACACAAAACGATTTTAGCCTTTTCTCTTTCTAGCTGAATAACTCAAGGGTTTTTTCTTTTAGTGATTCATACGAGAAATAGTATCAAAATGGCTAAACGTCTTATCTGAAAACCTGTAAGAAAGAAACTCAAATAGTTTAGTGTTTTTTTTTAGATATTAAAGATTTTGTGGAATGGAAAATTATGCCGTTACACGTTTGGGACAATTATTGCTGTTACACACACACACACACACACACACACACACACACACACATATATATATATATATATATATATATATATATATATATATAGATAGATAGATAGATAGATAGATAGATATGTGTGTGTACGTGTCTGCGTCAGTGTGTATGGAGAGATCGATAGAAAGAAAGAGAGACATTTTACTCTTAGAAATCAGCACTGCATGGTAGCTTTAAGCCTTAAGGGATCTTCAGACACACATAAAGAATCTCATTTTAGGCGTGATTCTGACAGCCACCATGCAGAGTCGATTTCTGTGTCCACACGGTCTATATCTAGAAGCGCTCTTTCTCTGATATTAAATAGAACAAATATGAAACAATGTAATTATGCATAAATTTATATATACGTATACATTGACATTAACATAGATAGATAGATAGATAGATAGATAGATAGATAGATAGATAGATAGAAACTGACGGGATGTAGGAAGTATTTAATGTTTTGTATTTTAATATTTGTATTTAAATATATAGTATATATTTCGAGACAATGCGATGATCTTTCACATTCAAAGAAGGTATTTGAAATCCGCTGAGAAACAGTATAACACATTTCCCATCCTCAACCGTTTTCCCGCCTATCACGCGGACATCTTTCACCCACCAGTACCATATATACATCATTATAACCCGTAAAAACGAATAGATACATATCTCTTAGTAACGCTGCCGTTTCGGTGTTGCAACAGGACTTTCAATGGGTTTTTAATGCTTCGTATCATTCATGCTACAACCCCAATACATCATAAATCTGACAATCCTTCAGACAACGACTCAGAATTGCAAACCGCTTTTCATTTACCACTTGCGTTTGGGAGTAAGAAGAATGACGCATCGTAAAGCGAGGCTTTTGTTAAAGAGGATTGTAAGTGATGTCGCTGCAATGGAAATTCTTCACGGCGGGATTCGCTGTTCATCAGTTTCCATTTTTATTATTGTTAAATACTCTCTGAGGTAACCACATCAAGTGATCTATTTTTATAACAGCCGAGGTAGGAGCATGATAAAACTGTATTTTCGCACATCGCTCTTTAAATCTAGTGGGTCCTCTTCCCTTAGCTGACTCAAAACTAATTTCCTTGATGTTTACCAATTAGTACGTCTATGTATTTGTAGACTGCGCCGTACTTATGAGACAATAATTATATTTACTAAAATTAACTATTTCTTCCTCTCTCAATAGTAAGCCTGATCGGTTCAATAAATTCAAATTGGCAGCTAATCTCAAAAACGACCTACATTCTGTTGCGAACTGGAACATAGAATGGATTGTTAATTTTAACGTCCCCAAAACGAAAATGTTCTCTATTAATCGTCTCTGATAACCCCTTTTTGCTTTTCAGTATGGATAATGCTAACCCCCAAGAAAGTGACTCGTTGCCTTCCCGAGCTAAAATTTTCCGCTAACATGAATAGGAAAAATTATATTTAAGCAAATGCTAGTTCTGCTGCTAGAAAATTTGATCCACTGTGTCGTGTCAGACATTTTTTTTTCGCCAAAATCTCTCTTGCATCTTTATATGTCTGCTATTCGTCCATGTTTAGAATATTACTGCTCAGTATTGTCTGAAGCTCATATTATATATTTAGGGATCCTTGATAAAATCCAAAGAAGAAACTGCAATGTCATTGGTCTTCACCTGGCATCTCGGTTTCAGTCACTTTCTCACAGCCGTAATTTAGCTTCATCGTGCTTCTTCTGTATATACATGATAATTGTTCTGATTCTTCTCTGGTAGCTAGACTCTTTGAATTTAAGCGCATTATTAGATTGGCGTCAAGATCTCATCATTTTACAGTTGAAATGGCGGGAGGTTAACAGTTTGTTTTCTTGCACTTCTCATTCGTAGAACGCTCTTTCGGTTTCTTGGTGTAGTAATGGATAGTGGCTCGGTTTGGGGAATAGGAGAGCCGAGTTCGAATTTCAGTCGAATTCATTATATTCACTTAAGTGCTATTAGGGTAAATATTGAGAAAGGTATGAAAGGTTTATTAGGGAAAATTATTGGGAAAGGTATGAATTCTCTTCTTCTCCTCCTAGCTATGGGTAATTAGTAGGATAGACGGGGTTCTATATCCTTGGATGGCAACTGGTCTACCGCAAAAAGAAATGGCAACCTACTGCGGGAAAAATCGTCCGTCATGTATCGAAAGATTCATGATCGCCTAAGAATGTATCATCTATGGCACATAACTGACTGATACATCAATTCCACTCTTAAGCACCTTTATACGTTCTACATAACTGGGATTTTCTTATTCCATTATAACTTTCTCAACTTTCTGTATCCCAAACTCACTTAATACACTATTACAATCCTGGGCGAAGGGATTCCTCTGACATATTTCCACGTGAGGAACATTTTGATACAAGGGCAGTTAATGAGTTCTAAGTCAAGGTCACGTCTACATGTATCTGACTCCTGCTACTATCTCCATGTCTAGACGTTACTAATCTTTCTTTACTTCCTCTTTCTCCATTTCTTCCTCTTCTTTTCTTGTCTTTTCCCTATTTCTTTTACTTTTTCCTTTTTCCATTTTTCTTCCCTTCTTTTCTTCTGTCTTGTTTTAAAACTTGCTTTAGGCCTGGTTTTATTTTATCTTATTACCTTGATCAATTTGAAACTCCTTGCAAGTAAATCTTAACTTGTAAGATGAAGTGATCATAACGATGAGGTAATTTTAAATTCCTATTGTATCTAATATATATATATATATATATATATATATATATATATATATATATATATATATATATATATATGTGTGTGTGTGTGTTGTGTATGTGCATGTGTGTGTGTGTGCCTCACTATATGCGTGTGTGTATGCGCATGCGCGTGTGTGCAAGCATGGATGTGGATATTTTTCAGTCTATTGGAATAGGATTGTTTGTTTTAAAGTTCAGAATGTACATTCGAAATAGAATAATTTGTTTGGGTATCAGAATGGTACTAGAAAATGACTTACTGGTTGTTAAAATTGACCTAGCTTGTGATTCTTAATTAGTTCGTGACTAATCTTGAGCGAGGAAGAATTTTATTCAGTCTTATTTCTGAATATTTATAGATTCAATGGGTGCAATCTTAACGATATAAGATGCGCAGGTGACACTTCGTTGATATCGGACTCAGAAAATAAACTACGGTACCTCCTAGACGATTTAGAAAATGAAAGCTGGTAGTAATTACAAACTATTACTTGTAAGAAGAGAAAATATATGGTTATCAGCAAGAGAAAAAAAAAGCCAAAGATGCTAACCCCGAATTGGAGAAGTAAAAACCAAACAAACTCATCGGTTTACATATCTGGGAAATGTTTTAAAAGATGATCGAAGCTGAAATGCAAATGAAGGAATGATGAAAGACGCATATGAAACGCTAAAGAAATATGATGATAACGTTCAAAACAGTAAAAAAAATGCTGATCTGCTACGTAATAAAAACGATCCTATTCGTCAGTGAATGTTGGACAATATCTTCAGAGATGAAGAGAAAACTGGAGGCAACCAAATACCATGAATGAAAGGCGTAAGGAACAAAGACGTTTTAAGGAAAATTGAGACGAAAAAGGACACTTATGAAGAAACCTCTTGGGTACATAATGAGTAAGGTGGGCCTAGAGAATTTGACAATCACAGAACACATCGAAGGCAAGAAGAGTAGGGAAGGAAGCTGGCCACCTACCCGACCAGCCTGCGTAGAAGGATGCCTGAACGATTTGTAAAAAAGGCCAACTTTGCTAAGAGCTACCAGGGATAAGAAAAACATGATCACCCACCTATTGAAGGATCACGGCACCTTGAGGAAGAATACATTTACATATTTGAAAGAAACTATGGGAATGATCAAGTACGGAGTATTTATCTTGGTCAATGCATTAGATGATCCGTTGCGACGTTAAAACCACATCTGCCATTAGCAGCAGCTGTGTTAAAAGAGAATCAAACATTGAGGATCAAAAACTGTGGATCAAACATTGAATTTTTAAATAGGTTGTTAAGCGGTGTGCGTCCTATGTAAAATGGGAGTAGTATTGGCATGATTGGAGAGACCACCTTGAAGATTAGAATATAATTAATTTTACCACGAGGAGAGTTAACTCTTCTACCAGATAAGAGTCTGTATTTAACAAGCATAGATTAGTTTCAATACAAGCTCACAAATCCATAATCCACAATATACGAGGTATATTGAGCATCGAATTAAATAGTAATTATATTTGCTTCAATGTTACACAGGATGAAGCGACAAAGGCTATTCTACAAAGCCAAGTGTAGTTACAGTGAGTAACAAGAACAGAGATACGAATCACCTTGAAAAGGTCAAATTCATTAATGTAGTTGTGAGTGAGCTTGCCAGCCATCGGTTCACAGAGATCCTTACAATATATTATTCCGCTAGATAGTTAGATAGGTCTAATAGACAGACTTGATTATTTTTGTAAGAATCAAATATCGTCTTGTTAAGTAGAGAATTCACATAATTTTTTAAAGCGTTTTCAATCTCAAGTCCTTAGTGGCGTGATATTTAGCACCAAGCTTGTAAATATTTTTAATTCGATTACAATTCAGAACATGCGATAGTGACTATCTAGATATTTATTTTTCTTTATATTCTGTGAATTTTCACGACGTCTTTTCTAAGATAGTGAAGTCGTTTCCTGTTGTATTTACTTTTTGAAATGAGTATTGCCTTTTTCCAAAATTGAATGGCAGCCAAGTCTAGAAATCTATTCTATCCTAACTATTTAACACACACACACACACACACACACACACACACACACACACACACACACACATATATATATATATATATATATATATATTCGATTCAACAGGAATCTGATTCGGCGATTAAAATTTTCTCACTGATAAGAGTTACATGACATGCATAATGCGTATGACCAAAATAAGCTCATAAAATAACAGCAATAAAACAATTATCAAAAGTAAAAGAGTGAAACCTGTTTTACTTTGATTAACTCGCTGTCGATGGCACACGTTAAATTGTGTCGGGTCATGTATGTGAGGTCATAGCTCTATACAACATTTATTTGTCTCTTTAGTATTTTTCCTTTTCTCGTCGTTGGTATACATTCATATAAGGTAGTTTCGTTGCTATTTTCTCCGTTCTTTAGTTCTTTATTATACCCTGCTGTATCAATTTTTCCAAGCCTTCTTTTCTCGTGATTTTCTGTTGTATTTTTCATCATAACATTGATTTTAAAAATTCATCAATCGACATATATCTGAGACCCTCAGAGGACGAAACGCTTCGGCTAAGTTTTCCTTTTATCTTTATGTCTTTATTCCCACTTTATTCTTTATATATATATATATATATATATATATATATATATATATATGTGTGTGTGTGTGTGTGTGTGTGTGTGTGTGTGTGTGCGCGCGCGCGCGTGTGTGATAGCCATAACATAATCTACTATTTATTCTGCACCTTATGAACTAATAGTGGATATATTGGTGAATCTGGAAATAATTTTAGATTTCGCTTCAACAATCATAAACAAACCATTCGTCAAAACAATACTTATAGCTGAACACTTTAATCAATCAGGACACTCATTAGAAAACTGTAAATGTTTATTGATAAATTCTGATCTCAGTTCCACATACACACACAGAAAAAAAGAAAAATACTGGATTTTAAAATTAAATACATATAAAATAGGGTTAAATAAAGACTTGGATATTTTAAATCTTTATAAATATTTCAATAGTTAAACATTTTTTTAGATATAGTTAAAAAAAATTTATTTTTTAAACAACATCTAAAATATTATTAAATTTAAATTTACGTTAGGAATATTCGAACACAGTGGCGTTCCATATCACGTGACGTCCGTGTCTCGTGACGGACGCTACTTGTAAACAAACAGTAATTTTAATTTATTTGTAACAAGAAAGATTGAGGTCAATCTGAAATATCAAATATATATATGAATAAATAAATACTTTCATAAAAAACGTTATTATTTTTTTAATTTGCAACTTTTTCTATATATACATATTAAGAAAGTATACGTGGCTTCTCATTATGCTATATATATATATATATATATATATATATATATATATATATATATATATATATATTAAAACAAAACGATATTATAGCGGATGCATCATATTTGAAATAAGTTCTGCATTTTTTTAACAAAGTGTATCATGCATTTGGGAAGCCTTAGTAAAGAAAATGCTAATTGAATCCGCGTCCTACTTTGTCGCGGAAACCACCGTTTGAACCAGTGTGCATTACCGATCGGCCACGAAAAATGTCTATTTCAAATACGAAGCATCCTCTATAATAACGTTTGAAGTAAAAATTCGCTTAGTTTTGATACCTTGATTTAGAATCAAATTTTAAAATGAAAAATCATTCTTGCCACTTTCTTTTTAGCTTTAATTGAAAGCTAAATGATTACCTTTAATATTTCCATTAAGCAAAATACGTTGGTGTATTTCAAATCGAAATTATATTAATTAGAATCTCAACGTTTTCTTCGGTTTTCTGAAATCGTTTAAATTCAGACATTTTTGACACATGTGTAAACAAAATTTAATTCGCGGTTTTAAAAATCTTCCAAAAATAATATCCACTTTACTGAAACTTTATTTGAGGAATATTAGCTTATTTAAAGTATACTTAATCTGATTTGAAAAAATATTATTTTCTTTATCTTCAAAATAATAGAGAAATGTATTTTTTAAACGAAACAGTAGCGCAATTAAGTGCTTGTCAAAACCTCGTAAATTACTGACGAGAAATTTACGAGGTGTTGACAGTTTTATTATTATTCTAACGAGACCTTATCTGTTCAAGAAAATGACAGGTGAACGCTTTTTTTTTTAATATAATTTTTAAAATCTCGGTAATCTTTAAAATGTTGGAAAATGTTCTCTGTAATCTAATTTTAGGAATGTTGAATTTAAATTTACTATAGATATTCCTCTTATTTTCAGATTATATCGTCTATGGGCACCATACTTTCAAATAGGGGCATGTTGCGTACGTATATAAAAAATTAAATTGAAAAAATATTGGATGTAAACGACTTTTAATGACCTTTCAATTTTTGATTCGTAAATATAGTTTTCACCTAACCGGATTGAAGTAATGCAGAATTTTAAACGATTCATAATATTATAAATTATTATAATTAAAATTTAAAAAATGAAAACAATTCTTCTAAAAATTAATTATTCATGGATTTTTTTCTTAATAGTGTCCTTGATAAATCTTATTTATAAAAGCAATTAAAAGCTTTTCTAATTAAATAATGTAATAGTTTTATTGCATTTTTAAAATGATATGCATTCTCCAAGAAGTCCTACTTTTAACTAATAAAACAAATTTATAGACTAAAATTTAATTTCACCAAATTTTATGAAATTAACTAAGTAGCGGTGGGGCGGAATCTATGTAATTTTTTTTTTTTACCAAGATTTTCTAAAAAGGAAAATTTAAAAATAATTTTATTAATTAGTAAATAAGTCCTAAGAGATTCATTAAAATCCCACAATTATTTGATTTTTGCAAGACTTTCCAAATTAATGTGTTTTTTTTTTACCGGAAAGAAAGTGCTAAAACACTAATCGTAATTATCGCTGACGTAAAAAAAAAAAAAAAAAACTAAATATTTAACAAAAGTTTCGACAGTGTTATAAGGGGGTAAAAACTTTTATAAGATATTTAAAAAATATTTTGTTCTTTCCTATTAATAATAACATAAACATTTTGACGACAAAACTTTTTTTTATTCAGTTCCGGGCCTTTAATCATCATGCTATGCTGTTTTTTTCAGCAAAAATGTGGACGTGCCTATATATATATATATATATATATATATATATATATATATATATATATATATATATATATATATATATATGTGTGTGTGTGTGTGTGTGTGTGTGTGTGTGTTTAGACAGCAAATTCTCTTTTTAGGCATGTCCGTTTAAATAAATTACAAACATTATATGTATCTTTAGCATAATCCGTTCATATTCACGGATATTTTTCCGTGCATTACAATCAAATGATGCAAGAAATGCACTGTAAGAATGCAAATCACTTTTATTTTCTACGTTTATTTTATTGTTACAGTGCATTTCTTGCATCATTTGATTGAAATGCACAGGAAAATATACGTGAATATGAATGGATAAACTAAAATAAGCAGACATAATCTTTGTAATTCATATATATATATATATATATATATATATATATATATATAGAGAGAGAGAGAGAGAAGATAGATAGATAGATAGATAGATATAGATAGATAATATTAGTGGTAAATATACACATACATATGCAAAATATATAAATGTATATGCATGCATACATACATACATACACATACATATATATTTGTATAAAAAAATTCCAAGAGGACAGAATCCAGGTAGAACTCAATGTCCAGGACAGAGTAAGGATATAATAAAAAGGCTTAAACACTAATATACCATGGGATATTAGTGTTTAAGTCTTTTTATTATATATATATATATATATATATATATATATGTGTGTGTGTGTGTGTGTGTGTGTGTGTGTGTGTGTTTGTGTAATTTTGTAATTCATATATATATATATATATATATCGAAAGAGAGAGAGAGAGAAGTGAGAGAGACAGACAGACAGACAGACAGAGAGAGAGAGAGATATCGTCACCCACTCGCGGTTGTAACCCACGCCCTGATTTCACTCAGGTTATCACGTGACTCTCAAGATATTTGCAATCTTACTCTACAAAAAGGCATAAAAGTCTTTAAACGCAACGCCATTAAAATGCAAACGTTATTGAGGAGAAAGGACAATAAAAGATACATGTCTGAAGGAAGCAAATGATAACTTTTGATGCTGCACTTCATTTTTTGAAGATCGAATGTTTATGGTTTCATCTGGCAATTTCAACAATAAAATTATGAAACTTAACTGCCAATCTAGTACTATGCATAAAATTCAGGAAGTCAATGTACTGAAGAGGTCAGTTCATCAGGACAATGGCCAAGAAAATATAGAAAAGGCACAGGAAACTACATTACAACTGCCGGAAAGTGACTGAAGCCGAAACGCTGTCATGACTGATAACATTACAGATTATTTGGACTTTTTCAAGAATTTTTAGATACATAACATACACACTAGACTCGATGTGGCTGAAATATTCAATGTACAGACAAATGGATGACTTATGAATATGTAAGACTAGCACCATAGCCCGGCGTTGCCCGAGCTTGTTTCAAAAATCGTATGACTAATACAGCAATCGCTATCACTTGACTTAAAATATTTTTGCCGTTTAAAGGAGTGCCCTTTGCCGTGCTGATGTCGCTACATGCCTTAATTCTTGCCTATTTCACACTGTGATTTTTTTCTAAGCTCTATACTAAACATTAAATCTGTTACGAAAAAAGAACCAACAAAATGAACACAAAACGATCAGCTTTAAAAAAGGACTCATAACTGGAAAAATTGAATGAAAAAAAAATGCTAACAACAAATACTTTTTCACACCCAACCCAGTTCTGCAGAATCAGAATCAACGTTGAGTTTAAGCAAGCGAATGAGCCAATTAGAGTAAAGTGCCATGTAGATTTAATTTTTTCCCACTTGTGACGAATGCAGCTATCGGTTTTTTTTGTCTGCTAGCATGCTAGTTAATATTTGTGTCAGTCAGGTGTTGGCTCTCACGCTGGCCAATAGAATCTTCCTGCTTATTCAAAAAGGCACAGGGAAGCTACGTTACAACTGCCGGAAAGTGACTGAAGCCGAAACGCTGTCATGACTGATAACATTACAGATTCTTTGGACTTTTTCAAGAATTTTTAGACACTTAACATACACACTAGACTCGATGTGGCTGAAATATCCAATGAACAGACAAAATAAACTATAAGCTCTCATCTCACTCTGGCCAGTACAAAATGGCCGCAAACTACATGAAAACTGCCGTAGAAGTTTGAAAAAATCGATTATTTCCATTATCGATGGGAGTTGGGAAATGCAAAGTCAGTCTTGGCCTTTCCGTTAACTTGGAGCATGTGCATGTAAATTTTGGTGCAAATCCGTCGAAAATTGCGGCCGTGCATTCGTTACACACACACACAAACACACACACATTCTGCCTTTTATAGATAGGGATAGTTTCTGGTGAGAAAAATTTACTAGAACGATACAATGAAAGATTTTGTTCTAGTTTTTTCTTTCCGATGTTTTTCTTTTTTTTCATTACGGTGACATCGACTATGTAAACAGCAAGCTGATTATTGCTTATTTGTTTGAAGACAAAAGATTGCAGGTAAGAGTAGTATTATTATTTGCAGAGAGATAATATTATTCTTGTTTGAATGTAGTCAGTACCCTAATGCGATTGGACTAAAATTAAAAGTTCAGAATTACTCGTAAAATAAGCTTTATTATCTGTGCCAAGAAAATGTTTTCACAAGACTTATGCGCGTCCTAC
>CAHIKZ030005036.1:750000-767500 GCA_903632075.3 Acanthosepion pharaonis | reverse complement strand
ACATATATATATATATATATATATATATATATATATATATATATACGCACACATATGGTACGTCCTAAGAATCGCGATAACTAAGGTTTAAAATGATTATTTTTTAATGTAAAACCTTTCTTCAAGCTTTCATTTTAGTTTTTATTTCAAGCTAATAGATTAAATTTTATATTTCCAGTAAGCAAACTACTTTGCTGCATTTCAAAACTAATTTAAATTGAATGGAATTAAAATCGCTGATTTCATCTATTTTTAGAAATTCTCTTTATTAAAAGTTTTTGCCATTGTTAGGAATTATCTTTATTAAAAATATTTAAAAAATAAAATATACTTTTCTGAAATTTTATTTGATAAATATTAGCTGCTTTTAAGTTTAATTAATCTGATTTGAAGCAAATATTACCTACTTTTAGTTTAGAATATCGCAAAAATGCATTTCTTTAACACTGAGGTATTTTTTTTTTTTTTTGACAGTCGGATTATTATGACTATTTTTTTCCACGGGGGACACATCCGTAAAAATTACTTGACGAAAATAACGTGAGCGAATTTTTAGTAAAATTTTTAACTACCCAGTAAGCTTAAAAGTTTAGGGAAATATTCTCCGTAATCGAATGTTTTATTGAAATTTAGCTTTAAATCTTCTATCGTTACCGCAGTTATTTTCTGATAATTTTCCTGTATGGACTTCGTATTTACAAAAATTGGTACGTTTATACATACGCACAATTCAAAAGATTTATAGAATACTGAGGGTCGCTTAATTATAGTAAGCTTTTCATTTATGATTAGTAAATATAGTTTTACTTAACAATATCACCTAAACCGTACAATATAATTTTTTCTAAGATTTAAAACTTTATAAATAATAATATTAATGATAATTTTAAAAAAATGAAAACAATTCTTGAAAAAATTAATTGTTCATCGAATATTTTAAATCAGTAGTCTCCATAATATGTCTAACTCATAAAAGTAATTAAAACGTTTTCTAATTAAATAATGCCTTTTTTTATTTCCTTTTTATTTACGATTCAGAGCAGATTTTCGGTAACTGGAAATCCCTTTTTATAAAAAGAAAATGATAATTTGAATTCTCCTAGGATGTCTGTTTATAACAAATATAAACATTACGCCGTACAAAAATGAAAGTCTGGAAAATTTCTAAAATTATATCAGATTGGCGACTCATCTGTCTTCCGATCTTGCACAAACTATCAACTGGCTGGTTACATTCCATCCTCGGGAAACAAGCTAGTTACACTCCATCCTCGGCGATCTGACACTGAACTACCAGTCATCAGGATCAACGGAGGTCCTCTCGAGGAAACACCGTACCTTCAAAGACTGTTGGACCTCAAACTCACGCCTGAACACAAGTGGAACTCGTACATACGATACATTGCTAAGGATACAGGTAAAATGGTCGGCTGCCTGTACCGTGCCATTAATTACTTGATGCCTCTTTCTATCCTCTACTTTTACAAGAGAGAGACCAGGCCAAAAATGGTGTACTATTTTCATACTTGGGGGAGCTTCCAGAGCTCACTCTCCAGCCTTGATAGAGTTCAAAAGCGTCTCGGAAACCTTGTGTGTAACGAATTATTCTCCACCCTTCAATCTCTCTCCCACAGGCGAGATGTGACAAGCCTCACGCTGCTCTACCGCTATTTTCACGGAAAGTGCACGGACAAACTACATTCCCGGGTCCCGCCAAGTCAAACCTTCACAGCAAAAACAAGTCATGTCATTTACACTGTTCCAAACCACCCATATTCACTCTGTATTCCACTGGTAAGAAGTAAGTTCCACTCGAGAAGCTTTTTCCCGCGAATCGCTACCCTGTGGAACCGACTCCTAAGAGGATGTTTCTCCGATCGCTACAATCTTAACCCGTTCAAGGCTAAGGCTAACCGTTTTCTTCTACTTTTAACATAACCCTCTACCTCGAGTGGACCCTAAAAATATATATATGTGTGTGTGTGTGTTAAGAATGTTGGTGAGTCTCTATGTGTTTCTTTGTATCTGTGTATGTTTCATCAGTGAAAAGATCTTTTAAGCCCAAACAAACACGTCCATCAGTAGATTACTGGAAAATAACGCGTTCAAGATTTATTGGTTGATTTGTTTTTTTAAAGTTTGTCATATTTTCAGAAAATATTTTTAGATTGTAAGTATGTTTTTGAGATGATAATTATTCACTGATACAAATCCTACTTATTTACCTCTGGAGGGAGAAGAGGGTAATATAAGTCAATACAACGAACCTGAATAGAACTGGAACTTCTGATAGCCGTTTTCCAATTTCCACCTGCACATATAGGCTTACAACACCTGATATTCTCAAGCGGTTGGCCATCTAGGTGATGACCAAGCTTTATGTTGATCGTACGAAAACCGGTGTTTCATTGGGATATGGCCGTAAGCCACTGTATTCAAGGGGCGTAGAAATTTGCAAAGTTGAGCTACGTCGAGATACAGTCTCGACGTCTGTCGAACTCTCTCCTTTGCCAGAGAGGAACCCGGATGAAGCTTTGCCGAAGGGCAAAGTTTCGTCCAGGGAGGTAGACAGACCCTGAACAAGTCTAGGCGGGTTCAAAGGGGATATTTTTGGCCGAGCCTACGGGCTCGGAGAAACCCACTGTAAACTCGGTCTTGTGCCACATCTATTCCTCGTGGGTGGGATATTAGATACCGAAATTTGCAAAGTGTTTAATTTTTTTTTCTAAAATATCGCAAATGTAGTAAATTCATATATAAAATTTAAAATGACTTCGTTTTCTAATTGAAGTTTTGCAAAGAAAGATCTGTTCTTCACTGTAAGATAAATCTATCAGATTCATTAACACAAATCTTATTCATAATACTAAATAATTAATGAATGCGATATCTGTTCATAAATTCAATAGTTATATCTTACCCTTAGGAGTGGATCTGTCTTTGCGAAACTCTAAGTCGTAATATAAGTCTTGAAATTTTGCTTATTTATTCCCTATATGTACATTAAGAGAGAGAGAGAGAGAGAGAGAGAGAGAGAGAGAGAGAGAGAGAGAGATCAGAAGAAAGAAATTGGTGGATGTAATTTTGAAGAGAATTTGCAAAATCTGTCGACAGCCGTTTCGAAGATAATCGCCTCATTGTCAGTTGTGATTTAATCTATTCTTACTAGAAGAAAGATGTCTCCATAAATAAGCGTGAAAGTCCAGCGTCGTGCCAAGACATATTAAAGATTTAGTTTTGCCAGCGTCGACCACAATTGACGCAGATTCTTGTTATGATGGCGCTGAGCCAGTCACAGGACAATTCCGCTGTCTGCAACTGGACACAAAGAAAAATGAAATCGTTTGAAGTAACTGAATGTTTCTGTATCCCAAAGCAAACAAATATGTAATTTCTTGTAATGTAAAGCAGTTTGAGTTCTGTTTTACAAAAAAAGAATATGGCTGATTGCCATTCCAAATAAACTATAACTTACAAACAAAAGATTCGATTCTTCTTCTATGTGCCGTGTCCTTTCAGGACGTAGGTGACCATGACTGTGCAAAATTTCCTCTATATTGTAGCTCTTGATGAATTTGTTTTTTTGTTACTTCTCCTAAACCTTGATCCGCTATCCATTCACACAAACTAAGTTAGGAGTTTTTTCTCCTCTGTTCTTCTTGCCTTCAACGTCATGTTAGCATGAAATTTTCCAGTCCCACTTTCTTTACTATGCGTCCTAGAAATTTCAATTATGTTTTCCTGATGTTAAGTAAAAGTTACCCTTTTGCTTTCAGTTTATCTAAAACTTCGTCAATGCTCACATGTTTGATCCATGCTATCCTCAGCATCTTCCTGTAGAACCACATTCCTACTGCCTCACGTATCTTCTTCATCTGTGTGAAGATTTCCAGCATTCTCTATCATACAGGAGGACTGATATTCAGTAACAATTTAGTGTTCTTTTCTTAATACTCTGCTTGGCTTTTGAAATGCATCTTCAGCTATCCCAGTATGCCTTCGGATTTCAGTGTCGCACTTTCCCTATTCCGTTAAAACACTTCCCAGATATTTAAATTGTTGTATTTTTTTCTTTTAGTATCTAATATGTAATTTGCACTTTGGACTGTTCTTTTGTTAACAACTATTCATTCCAAATTTAGAAATTTGGATAAAATCGTCTAAAACTTGAGCCTGAAACGAGAATAAAGAAATAATAGTATAATATCCAGACTCGTTAGTTCGAGCATAGATAAATAAATAAATAAATAAATAAACACGCAACAACTAGGTTGTTTCTATAATCATGAGACTTGTCAAACCAGTCTTAAAGTAGACTGTAGTAATGGATAGCAGCTCGGATTGAGGAATCGGAGAGCCGAGTTCGAATTCAATTCGAATCCATTACATTAACTTAGATGCTAACATCCTTGCGAATGATATGAATCCTCTTCTTCTACCCAGCCCAGTTATACGTAAATAGTAGGACAGATCGTGTTCTATAACCTTGGATGGCAAATGGTCTACCGTAGAAAGAAATTACAACCTACTGCAAGGAACAAAATCTGCCTCATCAGTCATGTATCGAAAGATACATGATCGCCTAAGCGTGTATCACGCATGGCACATAACTGACTGAGTCGAAATCCAAGGAAGTTTTGAAACGATTTATTCCTCAATATACTGAAGCAAATTCTGGAGACTCGTGTTTTGTTTGTAAGATAATTTCTATGTAGTAAAGGAAAATGAGTTTAGCTTTAAGAAATTATTATTAAAGGAATGATTTTATTGTAAAACTATAAAAAAAAAAATTTAAATAACAAATATCCCCAGATGTGTTGTTAAAAAATTTATCGTGTTTCTGAAATACGTTATGTTAATATCTATATATATAGCCTGGAATTAAGGAGATACAAGTAAGGAAAATACTCACCAGAGAAAAATAATCAAATAAACTGTAGTGAGATGAAACTAATTATCACAAATATAAAGATGGAACAGGTATGCATGATTTCACCTTTACCACGTTAATTTCTTTCTCGAATTGTTCCCCCACCCCTCTGCTTTTTTTGAGGGTGCAAATTGTCATAATTTCTTTTGTATTGTGCGTATACATGTTAATTTTTGTACACTAATAAAAGAATGAATGAGTAAATATTTTAATACAGTGTAACCCGGATATAAGAGACCCGGATATAAGAGACACCCGGATATAAGAGAGATTTTCTCTGGTTCCAAATTAGAGCCTGTGTTAATGTATATAAACTAGACCAAACCAGGACATAAGAGAAACCCGGATATAAGAGACTTCTTCTCCGGTCCCGACAACTCTCTTACATCCGGGTTACACTGTATAATGCATTATGTATTGAATTACGTTTTGCATACATGTTTTGACGTTGAAAACAAAGCAAAAATTGAAATGCGAAATACAAAGGCGAAATAAAAAATAAAAAAAAATATATTAAAAAATACATAAATAATTCAACGTAAATTTAACTTTTATTACTCCTTGGGGAGATATAGGTGTGCAATAAGAAGCAAAATCGCTAAGGAGGCTTTCATTTCGTTAAAAAAGTGACGTGTTTACATACAAGAAGACATGAACATTTTTTGCCCTTTCTTTCACTTGACTCGTATTTATTCTTCTCGTTGACGTATAAAGATACTATTTTGTTGTTTATAAATAGACAAAATAATTCAACTTCAGAAAGGCTATCAGTTATATCGATGGTTGCAAGTAACATCTATAAAATTAGGCATGGATGGTACGAGCCTTTAGAGTAGCAAAGGGAGATAATTCTACGGCGACTATTGTCGCCTGCAGTGTGGTAAGTGTTAATAGTGTCAGCGGACGGTCGCACTTACGTATCATATTTTGATCAGTCTATAACTCCTGACATTGAGTAAATGAAGAAACCGTATTTGTTTACCAAAGTAAATGTAGCATGATTGAGTGTTTTTTAATTCGACAATGAATTTTTGGATATAATGAAAGAATGATCAATGAATAGAGCAAGGTGTGCCTTTATAAGAAGAGTTTCTCTCATTTTTTTCTGTGAGAATTTTTGCTTCTTATTAAATACTCCGATCGGAAGCTGCTAGAAAGGAACGAGCCAAAAAACTGTCTTTCACACTCTTCTATTGTCTTATTCACTGGCGAATAATTATAAGTAAGTTATTCCTAATAAAGACAGTCACTTCAGACTATATGCATTGTGCTGTTTAAAACCACGAGAAGAAAGCTTACACTCTGTGAAAAAAATATATAATTTTTTATTCAGCCAACTTTCTTATATTGGTCCTACGAAAAGAGTAGAAAGGAACGTGATGATGCAAATGATTTGGTCTACTTCCTGGCAATGACAAAGGGCACCAAACACCCTTTCGAACCGCTACGACGATCACCAGTTCTACATTGAAGTTTGTGAAAGAATTACATATCTACAGCCACATACTCAACGTCATATGATATTGTGGCAATGTCACATTGTTGATACTCAGTCCTAAAATATAACACTAAGAGGCATATAAATGTTATGTGGACTTTACCATCCTTAGCAGATCCCACTCGAATTACCACTTGAAAGTGTTGGAGGCCATCTATATTCTATCGGTGAAGCCCTCTCTATGTAAACAGAAGGACTTTGTATTAGGCCTCCAACTAATTACCATCTAAACATTGTTTTCTTTCTCCAATACACTTGTCCATATTTTTAGTTTCAATTCAGTTTATTAACCTCGATTTAGGTGTGTTGAGCGAGATTCGAAACCGGTTAGCTAGCCCGTTTTTTAGTTTTACTTTTTATTATTATCATAAGTGGTAATAATAAAAATAATCTTTGTCTATTTATAGCAGTTATAAATGTCATATTGTTCAGTGTCGACACCTGTATTGAAAAGTTCAGAGAGAGAGAGAGAGAGGGGGGGTCGGGATGTTGTTTCTAGTAATAAGAAGATAGAGAAAAATATACTAAATTGATTTAATACCCTTTTTTCATTTAATTTACTTTCAAAATGAAATCACTATAATTACAATGGTTTCCAATTAGCGATAATTTCAAAATGTCAATAAAAAGAAAGGAAAACACTGATGAAATGCAAGATACGTTCGGCAAAGGATGTTTGTGCAAAGTCGCCACGTTGCATCGATTTCATTTTTATCGTTTTATTTTTTGCGATTTTAGAGCTTTGCATTCCATTCCGCCGATCCTTATTTAATTATTCTCTTCAAACTTTTCTTGGTCCCATGAGGCCGAAACACTCCTTGAACACTTTCTTATTTTTTTTTATGGAAGTAAATTTATTTTAAGCGCTAGTCCAAAAGAACCGAATCGGTAATGTCCGCCAAACCGGAAGAGGATGGGTAAGATAAAAGTCCCCAGCTTCAAACATTTAGTTAATTTAATAGTCACTTTTGAAAATAATGAATGCATTAAGACATTAAATGTTTCCACAACAACAACAATAATAACAACAACAAAAGCCTCGTTTTCATTCTGTTCATACATTTTAACTACGTTTTTAACAAGCTTATTTTTTAATTATCTCCTACGATACGAACATTTTCGCTATTATTTTTATATATTTTCACCAGACGAATGATGATGGCTAAGGATCAAGTAACAACAAATCTCTTCAAATCTCTAAGAAATCGTTTCTTAGTAGCACGGTTTTTATATAGTACACTTGTTTGAAGAGTGGCCATGTTGCATCGAATCGTTTATTTATTTATTTATTTATTTTCATTTTTGCCTGTATTTTTAAAACTGCTTTCAGTTCTCCAGGATTATAAGCACTGTCATCAAAATAACATTGTGTGGATGAAATACAGAAAATAAATTAAGATTAAAGATTATGTTCATCATAAAAGGATGAGCCCGAAATGCGATTTTCAGGTCGGGGACACTAAAATCAAGCGGGTGCGGAAGTTTAAATATCTGGGAAGTTTTTTGATAGAGGACGGCAAGTGCGACACTGAAATCCGTATAACGTATTGGGAAGGCCAAAGACGCATTCAAAAAGCTGGACAGAGTATTGCGAGACAGGAGGATTTCTCTGGTAACAAAGAAGAGATTACTGAGCTGTTACGTGACATCTGTCCTCCTTTACGGCAGCGAATGTTGGACAGTTTCCTCAAAGATGAAGAAGAGACTCGAGGCGATGGATACGGGGTTCTAAAGAAGGATTCTGAGGATATCATCGATCGAGCGTGTGAGCAATGATGAGGTCTTGGAGAGGCTGCAAACAATGGGAAAGGCTTATACATATCATCAGAAAGTGGCAGCTGAAGTTTCTGGGACACGTAATGAGAAAGGAGAGCTTGGAGAATCTGATACTCACAGGTCGGATAGAGGGAAAGAGAGACAAGAGAAAGCAATGCATGACATACCTGGCGAGCTTAGGCAAGTAGATGACAGATCGTGGTCTGCGAGAGGTGGCAGAGGAACGAAATTTTTTGAGGGCTTCAAGGGAAAGGGGAAATTGAAGATCCATGAATATTAGAAAAAAGAAATCTAGCACACACTAAATCAGACAGACACTCAATAATAGAAATGTTTAAAAAATATGGTATTTCTAAAATACAATATATTTCATAGGGTCACACACACACACATCCTGGAAAATTCAAAACGGTAAAAGAATTATATGATGATACGTTTTCATTGATCCATGAATTGACGAATCAAAAATTAGCAATGCGATGTCCTTGTAAAAAAGAATTTTTAAATGAAAAAATATTTTCAGTAATAATAATCGCTTTGTAGGAACGTGGGGCTGCAAATGGAGATGTTTCTCTCACTCGCTTCTCCTCCTCCCTCATGGAAAATTATCCGGCAAAATTCCTGACAGAGAAAAATAAAGTGACCTTTACAGGCCATGCGGTTTTTGATAATACTACAAAAAACTTTTCTCCTCTTGAAAAGACGGCTGATTTGAATTTATGTGAGTGATAAACAGTGCAACATGCATTATGTTTATAT
The DNA here is from genome assembly GCA_903632075.3 of Acanthosepion pharaonis. NCBI lineage: Eukaryota > Metazoa > Mollusca > Cephalopoda > Sepiida > Sepiidae > Acanthosepion > Acanthosepion pharaonis. The sequence continues at coordinate 758,537 of CAHIKZ030005036.1, read as the reverse complement.
CGTTTATCAGATATATAACCTTATGCATTTTAATCCTTTATTATTATTATTATTATTATTATTATTATTATTATTATTATTATTATCTTCAAAACGCAATATAAAAAAACCCAATATATCATGACAAAGCCCATGTTGGATAAGGTTACACTATTCATATTACATCACAGACATATATGCGCGGTATGAGGACAATTTCGATAAAATCAGCGTATAAAATTGCAGATGCTTTTCAGCTAGAAATGCGCTCAAGTTGGGTAACCTGTCCGCATAGACAACTTCTGCTTGAGGGTTATTAGCAAATTTGTTGATTTTCCGTCTATGCTGCAGTGGCTGACTCATACTTCAAACTTAATAAATTCATACCTCTCAACATTCGGTCCTGATGCTACCATATTACTGCAGATGCTCAGTGTTTCTACCCCCAGGAGACATGTTCAACTGGTTAATAATAATAATAATTATTATTATTATTATTATTATTATTATTATTATTATTATTATTCAACTTGTCTTTACAAAATCTGAAACCGGGTTGCAAGTAGTTGTTTCCTCACGATTAACACCGGTGAAAGAACAACTTTAGTTTTCGAATTATTTTTGCGTGTAATTCCCTTCGTATACATTCATCAGTCCTAACTCGTTATTCAAGACAAATACCAATGATTATAGCCCGGTTCTATAAGGGTTATGGGAAAGAAAAATGTCAGACTGACATGAAAACATATTTAATATCATGCCAAGATAAGAATAAATACCAAAAAGTGTCACATTTTAATCCACGAATTTTTTTCACATGTAATTCCTTTTCTTGATCCTGGGTTTCGATAATATGCTTTAGCTTTTAATTTTGAACTTCCTGGTCTAGATGATATAAATCAAGAAACAATGACGTAAGACTTTTTTTTTCCATTTACACAAACGGAATGCAAGAATACACATACACACAGACAGGCACAGATGCACGCACACACACACACAGAGGAATGCACACACACACAGGCACACACATATATATCTTCCATTTGCAATAACAGCGAAACACTCACAGGTACGCATGGACACACACACAAAACACATATATATAAAATAGACATTATATGTGCATATTATTCAATGAAACATGCTTGAATGAAGAGATGCTGCCTAAATATACATATATATGTGTGTGTGTGAATGCGTGTATATATATATATATATATATATATATATATATATACACGCGCACACACACAAAGACACACACACACATATATATATATATTTATACATATATAAATATGTATATATATATATATATATGTATATTTAGGCAGCATCTCTTCATTCAAGCATGTTTCCTTGAACAATATATACATATAATGTCTATTTATTTTTTATAATAAACTTTTCTAGTTTCTAATTAGCTTCTTGATGTTAATTTGAAATTCATTAAGGAAGGTGCCGTGGTTTTTGTTAACCTAAGTATATATATATATATATATATATATATATATATATATATATATATATATATATATATATATATATATATATATTATTTTTAACAGTTGTTACACATAAAAACAAACCAATTGGGAATATAAGGAAACGTTAGTAAATAACGGTGGATATGAAGTAGATAACGAAAGTAGAACATAAAGAGTCGTTAATAACGAACTTGGAATATAAAGAAAATTCAATAATGAACATTTAATATAAAGAAAAGTTAATAATGAATATGCAATATAAATAAACCCTAATAAAGAAGGTTTTATATATTATTTTATATATTAATATTGCATGTCATTATTTTATTCCAATGAAGTATTTAAATTGATTGCATAATATTTTATGAGATATTTTGAGGAAAAAAGAAAACGAACATTTTTCCGCAGTCGTTTAATTAAACGCAAAATGTCAGAAAGATTTCTTAAATATATTTTGATTTTTCTCTATGCAAGAAATAAAAAAAAAATGACACAATTTAGGTAACATAAATGAAAATCTGAAATGCCAACATGATGACTTTTGTAAAAAAAAATATAAGATAATCTATTCGCTTTCTATTTGTTTCCGTCGCAAAGAATCGCTACGCTTCAGGCTGTGAGTGACACGAAACAAGACAGATTTTGCATTAAGACTCAGAACAATCGCACCATTTTTACCTTCTACCATTATTTAAGGTTTGGAGTGGAATTCTGAAACAATGTAAACATACAGATATTCATTTGGAAATATAGTGTTTGCGTTAGAAATATATTCCACATAATGAGAAGACATTAGTGGCTATGGTGTCTTCCTCCCGCTAAGGTATTACCATTTTGTGAGTGGTATTTCTGCCTTACCCTGTATATAGCACACTCAGATATACACAGGTGTCTGACAGCAGATGAAATAATAGCAGATGTAAGAATCATTAACAAGCAGCCAATGTTTGTTTTTTCTTTGATTACCAATGGCTCCAATATATAATAATTGTTTATTGGAATAGAATTAACTTGCTATATAGAAACGTATATGAAGATTCCAATGAAAAATACAGTAAAGAATCCTCAAAGGAAGATTTGTAACAGATATATTACTCAAAGATCATCATCTTCCATATGCTTTCTCTCTTCAAGACGTGGTGATCGTGGCTCTTTCACATTTCCTGGAATTTTACTTCTTAGTAACGTTTGTTGTTTCAGCAACACCCTAACTCTGCCATCCATTTACACAGGCTGATGATACAATTATTTACTTTTGCGTCAATAAATCTGATAGGTTCTATAAAATCAAACTGTCAGCTGTTCTTAAAAATGATATTCTGTGGTGGTACTGAGCAAGCGAAGGACCGGATATTAACCCTCAGAGGTCTAGATAGCAAATGACCAATACTGGTCTTTGCGCACCAGGCTCGACGCATAAGTTCCGGTGGAAAATCAAAAAGAAATAAAAAGAATATAATAAGCAATTTCCACCAATTAAACGGCCCCGCGCGATATCCAACAGTTTGTTTCAGCATACTGACTCAGATCCGATGGACACACATAAATAGAACGATGAATTCCCTTCTGGTCAGAAAGCCTTGAAGTTACCGTCATAGAATGTCGCTACGCTTTTCTCACCCATCAACCCGACGCCTCCAGTTTTCCTTCACCAACGGAGATATCAAATGACACCTACCAACCCATTGACCTCACCTTTCATCTCCTGGGACCTGCACGCCTAAACTTAAGTATTCACAAAATGACACTTTAATTCCTTTCATAATCTGATTTATTTTCTTTGAATGAACATTTTAATAACCTACTTTGTGCGTGTTAATCAAGAAACATTGTACTTATCATTGATGTGTATTTAAATATAAAGTGTTTCTGATATACCTTTCTCTTTCATATTTTGTTTGTTTATGTTATGGTGACCTCAATTTGATTGCTTGTTGAACCTTTAGGCCAAACTAGCAGCAGGCCATAAGTGACTGCTACTGCTTACCTACCTTCTTATACAAGCAACAATTACCAACGAATATACACTTCCCACAAACACCACAATTCAACCCATTGTTAACTGGATAAAGAAATAACATGTTAATTAGGGAGGTACGTTACTCGCTGTTTCCCTGAAATCATGGGAATTTCAAATTTTGGAAACCCTCTTGCCGCATTATGTACACTATAAGTGGATACTTCTAGAGGAATTGGCTTCGGAGGATTGGCTGATTGGCGTCTTGATTAAGGGAGGAGCCTCGTGAAACTGAGAGGCTCTTGCAGCGTGTCTCACTGGCGATAGTGCGAGGTAATGCTTTCTCCATCATTGCGGCTGGCAGAAGATAGCAAAAAAAACATTTTTTTAGTTACTTTATTCAAACTTTTTTCAATAAATTGTATTTTTGCATTTTTTTAAAAAATTCCAATTTCACTGTTACATATGACGTCACATTGAAATGATTCCAACACCACTTCTAATTCCAGTGATATTCTAAGTTAGTTCCCTTAAATTAGTACATAAAATTTTAATACATTTCACTACTATAAGCTTAATTGTTGTTTCATTTTTCTTTGAAACTTCCCCGTTACTAACATACTTACTCCCTGATATTCTCATCTCCATTCCGTAGAACTATATTCCTGTTGCTTCAATATTCCTCTTCATCAATTCATATCACAGGCAAGGCAATAAAGCCACTAAGATACAAGGGCGTACTAAGATTGAAAGAAAACCAGACAACAATTAAGAAAAGTATTAAAGGAGTCTTAAGATAAAAATTACCACTGCATTTTTTTTTATGATCATGACTTATAGGGAAGCTGAAAGAGACTTTCACAAGCATGAAGTATAAGAGAAGAAACTATTAGCGTAGAACTTACGAGTACAAGTAGCAATTTCAACAATGAAATTATGAGACCTAACTGCCAATCTAGTACTGTGAATGAATTCGGATAGTCGAGATGCCAAAGAGGAAAGCTCATCAAAACAAATACGTTGAAAATATTTATAGAAACTCATAGGGAAGCTACGTCATGGCCATAGGAAAGTGATTGGAGCTAATATATCAGGTCAGGACCAATAACATTGCAGATTTATTTTTGGATACTGTCAAGAGTATCTAGATTATATATCTAGAGATAGCTGATTCCTTAACCATAGGCGGTAATCAGCATTTGAAAAGGAAATTTCTGAAATTCAAACCATAGATAAACAATAGAAACACGCTCCATTAGGAGAACCAGAACAGATGTGTCTACAATATTATGATAGAATTATAAATGTGCAAGATAGATTCTGACGAAAAACATTGTATATGCACGCTATAGTGCACCGACTTTTCATGGAGATTATCTAGAAGATAATCCAATATATTTGTTCCACTTCATGCTAGTGGTAAACGTGATACCAAAAAAGGAGCAGTGATTTTCTACCCTAGAGTTTAGATTTGCCTCAGCCTTACTGATGGAGGGCAAAAATTGTTCATTAATTTGACTAAGAGAGAGCAGTTTCGTTTTTGAGGTGTTAAAATTAACAAGCTATTTTTGGCCCGAGTTAACAGATTTAAGGTAATTTTCGATGTCAACTATCAAATCTATTTTATCCTACCTATCAGAATTACCATTAAGACTAGACTAGACAGTTATGTCATCAGCATAGATAACAAGTCAAGAAGTGAGTGTCGTTGATGAAAATACGAAACAAAGTCCAAGGATATGGGTCTTAGGAGCACTCGTATAAATACAATAAGAACTAAAATAGTGGCCACTCAAGGCAACTTTCATTGCTCGATTTGATAAGAAAGATGGAATCACTAAAAAAGAATTGACCAGAAATACTATAACCTGTTATGAAAACCCGCATTTAAAACCTTTTCAAATCTTCGTGATATCTAAGTCAACAGCCCGAGCGTCACTATTTATATCTAAAACCTGATAGACTCTTAGGGCAATACTACATAGGCGTTTAACCAAGAGAAACCAAAGCCATTGTTTACCTGAATGAAGACCCAACATTTCGGAGTTGATTACTACCTCTGTTATTTTGTTAAAATGTGGTGGAAGTTGAGTAGTTAGATGGTTCGAAAGATTAGTTCAGGTGCCTATTTTTAATTACAATTGCAGAGATACCTATTGGGTCTACCTGCTTTATGAGAATCAAGTTTGCAGATTATAGCGGAAATTATGGACAGAGTTATATGCATATCACACAATAGAGTAAATCACATTTCTGAAAGTCAGGCAAAATTATTCCTGATCAGTTGAGCGTAGAAGTGGAAAAGAATCACGAGCAGAGGAATTTATTGCCATATAGGAGGACCATCATCTTTAGAATTAATACGTAAATCAGTGTGTCACACGTTTTCAGCTTCATTCTCAGAGGCCGTAGCCCAACATATCATACCATTCCGGACCAGATCCGAACGCTCAATCCTGAAATGTTGGATTCCCACGTTTTTATTACAGCGATTATTTTCAGCGATTATTTTCGGCGATTATTTTCGGCGAATTTTTTGTACGATAAAAATTCTTATAAGTTGGATATATATTTGGGTGCTAATCGAAATTAATTGCGAAATCCACCTGAAGTCAGCCATGAAATAAAAATAATTCTTTGTGCGGAAAGTAAGGACCTCTTATATCAAATTGTCTTTAGATTAAGTGGCGATAGAATTATCGTTTATTTTTTTAAAAGGTAAGCTTAAATATTAATCCAATTCTTAAATACAGGAATCAATTTTGAGTTCCTTTGGAGTTTATTTTTGTCTATCACATCTAATCCTCCCTTACCTATTGTGATGAAGGCCCAATCAAAGATTCCTCCACAGGAGCTAGCTTAAGTACCACCCAATATGGCGGCTTTTACGATAGATACATAATAATTTCCTTAGTATTTGGAAGGTGTTTTTCGCTATTCCAATTCTCCTTCGTGTGTCGGTGTTAAATTTTCTGTCCTCTGTTTAAACACTTACCAGGTATCTCAATTTTTGTACTTGCTTTATTTATGATTGATTAAGGTTGTAATTCGCTACTTGGGCTGTCTATCTTGCTAGAAATAATACATGCTTTTTTTTCTCACAATTGATGTTTCGTCCCTCTCACATTCCTTTACTAACTTCTGTAGAAATTCCAGTAGTTTTCTTTCTGCTATCAACATGGTACGATCTCTATAACTTATGATTGTGTGCGCCAATAATAAATGCTGGCAGGGCTCCTAGTTCTCTCAAGATCACCTTACTGTAAAGGTTGAACAAGCTTGATGAGAAGATCCACGTTAATCATACGCCCCTCTCTCTTTATACCTATGAGAAATCTGAAAACAAAACAGAAGATATGCACTTACGTCTCATTGAAGTACAATTTTGCAATTCATTTACAAAAGCAATAGATGTGGATAATGCACGATAGCCTGACGGAGCCCGTCTCTCCGAAAGCTGGTTTTTGAATTCAGAGTTTATCCTTTTGGACTGGAGGCCAGGCCACTTCCAACAGAACCCACGATACTGAACTAACTATTTTGCTCATCATTGTGACGCAAGGACAAAAGTATAATACACACAGTGAGGATCGAACTCACAGATCAATTGTAACTATTCTAGCGAGACAAGTTTGACAACCATTACACCACGACGAAGGGCACCGAATAGTTAAAATTATATTCTAATACTAGGTATCTTTAACTCTATAACCTTTTCGTATGAACATTTTCAGTAAAACATGGATTCCTTAAAGTTCTTGTCATTAGAACCACTTGAATTTCTGAGTCTGGATATAACAAGATAGAGATGAGCATGAGAGAAACATTTAATAATCTACACATGTTTGTAATAATAATAATAATAATAATAATAATGATAATAATAATAATAATAATAATTAATTCAGCTTAAAGTAATTAATTTCAGTTACTATTTCTTCAACTTGAATGTCATTTGGGTCTTTTATTGGGTAAATATTTAATTAAAAAACGCCTTTTTCTTTTACTGTATCTGCCACATTAGACGTTCATTTCAAGAAATTCGATACTGTTTAACGCAGTTTATTTAAAGCCAGAAAATATTTTTAAACTCTAAGAATTCAGGGGGCAGATAATAATTGTTTGGTGATACCAATCTTACTAATTAACCCATAGACTGAGGGGAGAGCTGGATGCATATCTTTCCTAACAGTATTTGGTAATAACGAACTCAAGGAGAATTACAGCCATTATCCATTACATCATCTCCACATCCAAGCTTACAATAGCTGGTATTCCCAAGCAATCATGTACCGGACCACGCATGATATTGTTTAGCTTTGGTGATCGTACGGGAACCTGCGTTTCAAATTCATGTGACCGTAAGCCTTTGAAAATAGCTGATATATCCATTAAAAATCTTGACATAAGAAGACCAATAACACAAAGTTGCCTGATATATCATTTCGAATGACTCCAGCTGTGGTATAAATTCTTAATTTCACTGACTGAGTATTACGCATAATAGAATGGCTTAACTTTCTGCTGTAAAAATCTCTCTTGATTTGTTGATTCATTCACTTGAATACCAAGCAGAGTTCGTTTAATATTCGACGTCCATTAAATTCGGATTTGACAGCTGCCGGACTAATTAATTCAAATACAAGGAATGAAAAGTTATAACTCCACCAGCCAAACACGCACTGACCATATTTTCAATACAGGCAAAATCACACATTTGGATATCTTCTATATAGTTCTGTAACAAGATATACATACACAAACATAGAAGGAGTTGTCGAAATGTTCTCCACCCAATCTAATTTCAAAAATCATTATTTCAAAGACAAAAATATCATTATTATTATTATGATTATTATTTCCTTTCCTTTCAGTTGTATAATCATTTTCTTCCGGGTCCCAGCCAGAGACCTAAGGTCAGAAATAACATCATAACATTTTCCACTGAACATTTTTGTAACAAACAAAAAAAAAGAAGAAAGATCACAGACAATCAAAGATCACACACATTTTACATAGGTAAAGCCATTCGTAAGGCGTGAGCTGGACTTGTGAGTACAATTTTTTGCATTTCTTTAAGACATGGGCTATTAATAAGTCTATCGGAACCA
>CAHIKZ030005036.1:687500-747500 GCA_903632075.3 Acanthosepion pharaonis | reverse complement strand
ATCTGGAGAGAACATGCTAGCTCATCACCGGTTTACCATTATCATCTCTCTAGTTTGTTGAATCTTCTCGTCAGTGGTGGAGATTAATGGACGCTCTTCTCTTTCTCTGTGGGCCACACTTGTCCGGCTAAACTTCTCGATCCACTCATACATACTTCTACGCATTAGTGCAATGTCACTTGTCTTTTGTCAAAATCCTCCGATGAATTTCAGCCCCTACACGCATTCCGATAAGAGAAATCGGATCACTGCTCTTTGTTTCTCTTTGTTGTACACTGCTGGCGGAGCGACCATGTTTGCACTGTAACAGCATCAAGAACACTGGCGCGATCAAGCTCAAAAATTCAACGCCAGTAGTACCAATCAGAAGGCAATGTGACAAACCTAAAGATATGTAATGCCGAAGATGGGGATCATTTTTACTTTCCCTCGTATTATGACCCATGGTAGAGAATGGGATATAAATATCGTAAGGCGCATTGGAATAACGGAATATGTCTTCTAGAAGCACAACAAAGTATTACGAAACATAAAATTTTCGTTAGAAACAAAGTAAAGAGGGATGAATTGAGATGCATTATCAATCCTGAACTATAGCAGTGTATGCTGAATAATTTCCTCACAGATGAAGAGGCGTCTTTAGGCAACAGAAATGTGGTTCTTCAGATTGATTTTTTGTTTTGTTAATTACGGATTATCAACCTTTTGCTGGTCATTTAAAGCCAGAAAATATTTTGGAATTGTAAGAATTTTTTTGGAGATAATGATTTACTAATTCACCCAGAGTTAAGGAGAGAAGATGTGGATTCATACTTTACCAAAGATAATATAACGAACTCAACTGGAATTTGAACTCGGTTCCCTGATTTCCAATTCCGAGCCGTTATTACTTACAGCACCCGCACTTTCAATCTCAGAATGCCTGATACTGCCAAGCGGTCACCCAACTAGGTAATGAGAAGGCTCGACATTTCTTAACTTTATGATTTTACGAGAACCGGTGATTCAGTGTAATCTGTCGAGAATACAATAAGCAAAATATGAGAGTAATGAATAAATTTTAAGGAAAAATGACTGTATCTTAGCCCCCCCCAAAAAAAGAGCTGAAGAGATCTCTTCCACTTTCGTGCATTCCTGTCAACTACAATATTCAAAAATTTAAATGCAACCTCAGTCGCCATCTTCTTTCTCCATCAATCCTGTTCTTTTTATTGTCTTTTCTCTTCAGCAACGTTTTCTTAGTTTCCTTCACTCTCAGTAACCCATTGTGTCTTAGTGGCTTTATCACCATGCTTCGGGTGAAATAATTTTTAAAAAGTTTTAAAAAAAAATAAAAAAAAAAAAAATACATATATATATATATATATATATATATATATATTATAAATTAATTGATTTAAAATATGGTTATTTTCGCTACAAACCATAATATTAATGCTCTGTAAATTTACATTGAGCACTATTTTGTAAAAATAAAATATCTATAAGAACACCGGATTTTTTATATCTTAAATATACATATATATATATATATATATATATATATATATATATATATATATATATTGTCTATTATGAAGGCAAACAATGGGTCTGATAGAATAAATTCCTCTCATCTCCTGAATACATACGTAAAAAACGGCTTGAAAACAGCAGTAAAATCTATGTCTGTACATCTCTTTTGAAGCATAAAAAAGAATGTGTGTCATCTCTTGGCGAGAGTTTCTTGTTTTTTGTCATTTTCGAAGTTCTTTTATCTTTTTTTTTTAACATTAATGTCATTTCTTTATTTCTGTGGAGAGATTTAAAACGACAGCGGAGGTTAGTATTTTTGCTTAAACGATGAATGAGATGCCCCCTCTCCCCCATCCAGCAACCATAATGTAACCTTTTTAAGAAAATGCTTTTCTGATTGATGAGGAAATGCACAGCATCTTCATCCAAGGCATAGAGATGTCAAGACCTTTTCGTGTGAAAGGATTGAATCGCTTCTGTAGATTGTTAACAGATCTTCCATGCAACACGATCCACATTCACACTACTTTTAAGAAATAATCCGCGAATGCTACTTAGTTCTTATAACTTTGCCTTTTAGAACAAACTCAGGATTAAAATTGAGATTTGGATTACTTAACACTTCCGTTTAAACGGTAACCCGTCATCGAAAGGATTGTCACACTAGATCGATTAACTGAATAATGAGTGCCCTTTACTTTCAACAATGTGCCACATTTAAGATACGCTTAGAAAATTACCAATAGTTAACCAGCTTGTCTCGGTAGATATATTAACTAAATAGTGATTTAATAGGTACATTATTATTATAAATAAATAAAAATAGAAATATCAACCAATAATACTGAATATTATGAATAAAATAAAATAAAACAAATAACATAAAACTTTGTTTAAAATAAAATAAATAAAAAATAAAAATAAGGAATGCAACAGAAACTATTCCTGCCGGAAATATAGACATCCGACCAAAAGACGTTGAATACAATCTTTTCGCTACGAATCTTCGGACGGGCAACACGTGCCCAACTTCTCTTTCTGCGTCATTGCGTGTACTTATATGGAGTGACTTCTCCCTTTTGTCACATGCAACTATGAAACATTTTTAACCAAAAATACACACACCAGTACTCAAAAAGATAAATAAATTGAATGATATTAATGTACAATTTAACATGCCTTTACTGTTATCTCTGTGTATATTTATTTCCTGTGAAGTATGTTTTTATTTTCCGTGAACACGAGGCTATTTCTGCTGCCATGATGTGATTAACTTCACAAGTTCAATCCTCACTAGTTGTACACTACTTCCAACCTTGTGCCACATTTAAGCTACGTCTAGAAAATCCCCAATAGTTAGCAAGCTTGTCTCGCCAGAGCAATTACGACTGAATAGTGAGTTCGATCCTCACTGGGTGTTCCACACTTTCGGCCTTGTAACACACCTAAGTTATGCTTTGGACACTTCAACGTGTTGTAATCGTTAGCAATCTTGTCTCGCTAGATCAATTATGTCTAGCCAGGTTGACTAAAGAGATGGTCAAAAAGTTGGACGGTGTTGAGTTTCTTTCACATCCACCATTCAATCCCGATATTGCTCTGAGTGACTATTTTCTATTCTACACAATGGCACACTTCCTCCGCGACCAGGGATTCAACACTTTTGATTAAGTGAAGGAGCTTGTTTAAAAATCATCCAGTGTTCGATCATCATTGAATACCCCATACTTTCGGTTTTTACGCCATATCTAATCTACGCTTAGAATATCACCATACCTGTGGGGACATAGTGAGAATTCTATACTTATAGTATAAATCGAAGACAAAGGAAGGGGGGAGAGGTAACGGTTTATCTACCTGGCGTGATTATGTGAAATGGTTTTTAGAACGTGGATTGGCAGTAATGATAACAATATAAATATTACACAGAGCGACAAAGGATAGGAAGTTATGGAGAGCTATGATCGCCCACATCCTGAATACACTCGGGATACAGAAGAAAATATAATCTGGATATCGGGCTTGAAATTGCTCATTTCGTTTTGTTTTTTGTTTTTTTTGTCGTTGTTCTACAGACATTGTGACCTTAGCAATAAAAATGATCTATCAAATACTCACATCACTTCTTTGTATAATTGCTCTTAACGTTTCAGTTGATCGAGGTTGAAGAATGAATCGGCCAGTAATTATCAAAAATCTATATAAAGCGCTGTGTACGTGTGCCTATCTGTCCGTTTTTCGATCTCGGCGAATTACAAATAACCTTAAGTAACGGATAGTAACTACTGTAGTTACACGTGATTAAAAATTAAAGTTAAATTTAAATATCGAACAGAGTGAAAAACTTTTTTTAAAAAAAAAAGTGGCACACAGTATGTTGCTCATACGTTATTTTTTCCTTTTTCGAGCATGCATACTGTGACGTATTCGAAATATTACATAGTTTGGGTTCCCCTAAATGTCTTTTAAATTATCTGTCTATCTATCTATCTATCTATCTATCTCTCTCTATATATATATATATATATATATATATATATATATATATATATATATATATATGAATGAATCTGCGTGGGCATACGGTGAAGTAATATATACAAGTTTACCTTTGTTTTATTGATCTGTTTTCTCTGAGGTTATACGTTTCTCTCTCTCTTTTTCTCTCTCTCTCTATCTCTTTCTCTCCCTCTCTCTAATCACCATATTTCGTTCTTGCTATTTGTCTTGTTGCTATGGCTGTGAGCAGATATGTGCACAAGCCGAAGCAAAACAAGAAAGGAAACTTTGCAAATGTCACTCCAAAGGTCCGTTTCTAAAAGCAAAACAAAAATTTATGAATGACATTTGTTTGCTTGCAGGTGGTACCAAGGCTTCTTTTCGTTTTCCTCTATTTCGTTAAATGATTTTATCTTTAATACACCGAAGAAGCGTAGCCATACAGCACTGATTTCCGTCATGGTTACACTCGGCAACATCGTCAGGAATTAAATAAGCTTCAGCACAAGATGAATCGATAAATTCGTATTTTATTACTGACTGCTTTGATATATTTACATTTTCATTGGATTTGTTTGACGATTTATCTCTTAATGGTTTTGTATTTTATGTTTAGATTTAGTTGAATTTTTGTAATAGATTCATCGACCCGAAATTATTTTTTAAAATTTTTAAAATATGACTACTGTTTTTCTTTTTTCTTTATGTGCCATTTACCCTCAGGTCGTAGGCAATCATGGCTTTCCCCAATTTCCTGTCCTTTGTATCTGATTATAAATGTTGTCCTGTTATTTCTCCTAAAACCTTTCCCGCCACCCATTTATTTAAGCTCATTAATTATGTTATGCATTGTTTGTCTCTCTTATTCTTGCCCTCTGTCTGTTTCTTGAGTATCAGATTTTACCAATCCTCCTTCCTCATAATAGACACAAGGGACCTCAACTTTCTCTTCTTGATGTTAAGTATTAGTTTCCTTTTGTATCCATTTTCTCCAAAACTTCGTCGTTGCTCACATGTTCTGTTCCAGGTATAGTCAGCATCCTTCTGTAGAAACACATTTCTGTCGCTTCAAGTTTCCTCTTTATCTTTGAGAAGTTCGTCAAACAGGAAGATAGATGTCATATAGCAGTTCAGTACGTTTTTTCCTTATTTCTAGCGAAATTTTCATGTTTCTTAGTACTCTGCTTAGCTTTTGGTAAGCATTTTTCTTTCTTCCAATACGCCTTCGGATCTCAGTTTCACGCTTTCCGTGCTCTGTTAAAACACTTCCCAGATAATTAAATTTACGCATTTGTTTGATTTTAGTAAATCTGATTCGCAAGTTGGGTCCAATCTTTTGCTAACAACTATGCATTCTGTCTTCTTGCAGCTGATGTTTAGTCCTTTCTTCTTGCTTTCCTTCACTACCTTCTGTAAGAGTTTTGTAGCTTTCTTACTGTGTCTGCCATCAATACTGTGTCATCTGCATACCTTATCTTGCTAAGATTGTGGCCAACAGTAATAAGTCATGCTAGGACTTCTAGTTCTCTAAGAATCACCTCAGTGTATAGGTTGAACAAGTCCGTACTATAATTAAAATTTCTAAATGTTAATAGTGATCCAGTTTTATATGTAAATTCACTATAAATTGATCCACCTATAGAAGCTAGGACAAATATTCGTATCCGACGTAAGTTCTTAAATTTTTAATTACTAGGTTGACTAGAAATTCCTGACTCATTTGGGAAGGGGAAAGAAAACAAGAACTCTTCATATCAGTCTAGTAAAGTTTCCAAGGAGTACTGCATTTCGAGCTAGTTCCACACGACGCGCCATCAATGCTAAACTATATTGCCAGCAGCTTAACCGCGTGTATGACAAACTAAAGAAGGAGTACTCTGCTTTACTCAATAGAGGTCGGGCTTTGTTTCAGCAAGTCAATGCGAGGCCACAAATTGCCAGGTTGACTAAGAAGTTCAAACAGATAGACGTTGATGAGATTCTTCCACATTCGGCATTCTGTCCCGATGTTACAAATAGTGACTATGGCCGATTCCGCACACTTCCTCCATGACCAGCGATTTAACACTTTTGATGAACTGAAGGGAAGTTGTTTGTTTATATATATATATATATATATATATATATATATATATATATATATATATATATATATATATGGAAGCAAATATATGGATATAGATCCGACAGTATGACAGTTGTACACACAACTAAATCTAATCATAATTTCGATTTTCATTCTGTGAAGATTTAAAATATTTTCATAATAAAAATCTTAGGCGGATTTATGAAGCAGGCATAATATCTATCTCACGCACGGTGAATACTAGACCTGGCTTCTTTAATATTTCCCCTTTTCTAGCAAGATTAATGCTCGACAAACGTACATATAAGTTTTAGATTAAAATAAAATTCTTTTCATTTTTCATTCAAAATACTCTATTTTAGGAATACGTTTTCACAACATCGCCCACGTGACGCCGACGTGATCATATTGAGACGGAACGCTGATCTTGAAAAATTTCAGTTATCTGTTTTTATTAGTCTTACTCTTATGCCCATCGTCTAATCATGTTGAATTAAATATAGTCTAATGTTAATTATGTTTTATGAATATCCCCTGAAGATGGTCTTCTAGACCGAAACGTCCGACGTTGATATTATATTAACATTAAAACAGCATAATTTCATATTAGGATTTTTGTTTGTTTTTTCCGTTATATATATATATATATATGAAGAAAAAAAAAATATATATATATATATATATATTCAAAGCCTGCGTCTGGTATCAGGGATATAATCAAATGCTCGCAGAATATCATCGAGAATGATGGACTTTATTTTGAAGAATATATGTTGGTGTTGCTCCATAAAATTGTGTTGTTTTCTTTCCGCTTCCTAAGGGAGTCAGGACTTTCTGGCCAACCTAAGATAATCTTCAGTTTTTAATCAAGAGTAATATAGGAAAAAACCCAGGTTTCGAATTTCATTTTTTTTTTCAGTGATGAAATCAACCACAAGATATTGTTGTTATTCATCAGCAGCATTTTTGGATCCTGTGGTACAAAAAGAATCCCTCGTTTACAGCATTTATTTGCTGCATATCCCACCATTACCTTTTGCAATCATGTTTAATAGTAATAAACGTTTATACTTTGGTCGTATTGACTTTACTCCGTTCACGAAACTGCAGTTTATTTTAAGGATTATCAAATATGATTGTACAACTCTACCTATAGTTCGCAGCTAGGATTATTCTTCTTGGAACATTGTGGATTGGTGTTACAGAATTCTAAACAAAGTTGTGTACCAAACAACAGAAAGACATCACGTAATGTCTTTTGACAACAGAAACAACTAAAATGGATATAATATGTAACTAGAAGAGAAAATAATGATAATATCTAGACGCTGTGTCGCTACATTACTTCAAACAAAGGTTTTGGAAGGAGTCCCTGATCAATATTGAAAAGAGCGATAACAGTTAATGCACCTGAGGAACCTATTTTGCTGAAAAACTGTTTTAAGAGATTTTTGGTGGCACTGACAGCTCAGTCAATGAATCATCATCATAATCATCATCATCTTCTTCTTCTTCTTCTTCTTGTTTCATCTCTATCTATAAAAGGCAGGATGTGTGTGTGTGTGTGTGTGTGTGTGTGTGTGTGTGTGTGTGTGTGTGTGTGTGTGTGTGTGTGTGTGTAACGAATGAATGGCTGCAATTTTCGATGGATTTGCACCAAAATGTACATGCACATGCTCCAAGTTAGCGGGAAGTCCAAGACCGACTTTGCATTTCCCAACTCCCATCGATAGTGGAAATAATCGATTTTTTTCATGCTTCTACGGTACTTTTCATGTAGTTTGCGGCCATTTTCTACTGGCCAGAGTGAGAGCCAATAGCTGGCTGCCACGAATAGACAGGAAGATTCTACTGGCCAGCGTGAGAGCCAACAGCCGACTGACACGAATGTTAACTAGCATGCTAGCATGCAAAAAAAATCGATAGCTGCATTCGTCACAAGTGCGAAAAATTTAAATCTCCATGGCTCTTTACTCCAATTGGTTCATTCGTTTGCTTAAACTCAACGTTGATTCTGATTCCACAGAACTGGGTTAGGTGTGAAAAAGTATTTGTTGTTAACATTCTTTTTTCATTCAGTTTTTCCAGTTACGACTCTTTTTTTAAAGCTGATCATTTTGTGTTCATTTTGTTTAGTTCTTTTTTCTTAACAGATTTAATGTTTAGTATAGAGCTTAGAGAAAATTCGCAGTGTGAGATAGGCAAGAAGTAAGGAATGTAGCAACATCAGCACGGCAATGGGCACTCCTTTAAAGGTAAGGAAGGGCAAAAATATTTTAAGTCAAGTGATAGCGATTGCTGTATGAGTCGTACGATTTTTGAATCAAGCACGGGCAACGCCGGGCCATGCTGCTAGTATTGAATAATAATGGATATTTTCTTCTCTTCTCTTTCTTTTCCTTTCCTTTCTGTTTCTCCTTCTTCGTCTCCTTCAGCTGACCCATCTTCCCTTTTACTAAATATAGTTAATCTAGATTATGTCTTCATCTTCAAAATTAATTATTTATTACATATCTATATTTCTCATTACTTCTGCCTTTAATTTTTCTATCTTTATTGATATATTATTTCTGATTTTCTTTCTTATTCATTGCTTTTTTTAATTGTGAAGGGTTGTTTATTCATTTTTATTGTGTTATCATCATTATTATTAGCATTGATATTATTATTATTATCATCATCATCATTATTATTATTATTATCACTATTATTGATTGTTCCTATTTTTGGTAATATTATAATTATTTAAAACTTATGTTACATTATTATTGCTGTTGTGGAATTATTTCGCAGTGGAGGCTTGTATTTGTACTTAATCGGTTCTAAAATAGGTTCCACGTACAAAACGTTAGGAACTTGATATAATAGGTATTACGCAGAGTAATCTTGTTGTGGTCGCTGACTACTTTCGTATTCGACTGTCAACTACTGTCGTCCGACATCGACGCTATTTAGTAACTGCCCCACGCAGTCACGTGTAAAAAGGCCGAATTTAATGCGGGGTTCCCGAGCCCGTAAGCTCGGCCAAAATATCCCTGTAGACCCCGCAAAAATGGGATCGGGTTTGTCTACCTCCCCGGACGAAACTCTGCCCTTCGGCATAGCCTCGTCCGGGTTCCTCTCTGCCCGAAGGCAGAAAGTTTGACTGTCGTCCAACATCGACTAATATTTAGTCACCCCCGCCACGAGGGTATCATGTGGCACAAGGCCGGTTTAACGTGGGATGTCCGATCCCGTGGGCTCGGCCAAAAATATACCCTTTGAACCCGTATAAACGGGTTCAGGGTCGGTTTACCGCCCCGAACGAGACTCCGCCCTTCGGAATAGCCTCGTTCGGGTTCCTCCCCGCCCGAAGGCAGAAAGTTCAACCCTTCAGCCGGTCGCCCGACATCGACTAACGCTCGTTTCTCTTACTGCTCCTACATATTAGGTGGGAGAGTCTATTAACTATAGAATAGGTGTGTTTCACCATAACAATTGCACTATCATGTTTATAGTGGATTGTATTTTATTCTACACTGCATTATAAAAATTATTTCTTTTTTCTTTATTATTTCACTTTTATACTCGTTATATGTCAGTTTTATAATGTATTTCATCATTATTATTATTATTATTATTATTATGGCATTTTTCTTCTTTATTACATCATTAACAGTATTCTCTATTCTTCTTTAATGCATTATTAGAAATGTTCTGGATTACGTATTAGATAACATTGCATTATATTATTATGATTATCATTATCAACAAACAAAATGGCGTAACTCTTCCAATATTTTTCAACACATACAGAAGAGCGCGAATTAAGAAAAGAAAAAAAAGTCAGTGTTTAATAATATTTCTTAGACTTTATGCCAGTTTATGTCAGATATGTTTAAAAATGTATACAAGATAAATGGATAAAAGATAAAACAAAACATGTCTTTTGTACAAATGTCACTAATCATTAGAAAAACAGTTGTACAATCAACGCGATAAAGCAAATGAAACACAGACAGCTTAAATTAAACGTGAGTAATTTCATTAGTCCGTAAGAGCAATTAATAGAACAGTTTCGTATAAATCTTATCGAATTCTCCTGGGGTGGGCCGTTATTAGTTTGCCTATGTAAATTATCTCTACGCCTTTTAACAATTGAAAATTATCTTTTTAAATACTTTAAAAAATACCCCCATTTCTTTAAAGATATGGGATAGGTAGTCATACCGATGCCAGCGCTACTGACACTTGCGGGGTCTGAGAAATTTTTGCCATTGACCCGGGTGTATGTGCTCGGGATGCCCACATTAAACCCGTGTCTCATCCCGTCTTCTTGGGGAGAATTTTTTTGGTGTTGTTATCCAGAAATTTTTCTTTTATTCTTGCATTATTATTATTTTGTATATATTTTCTACTGCATTATAATTTTATATTTATCCTAGATTTTTTGTTCTTCATTGTAGTTTTTATTGCTATACATCTCATTTTCTTCGATATTATATTTTTATTTCGATAAAAACCAACAAGTGATAGCCGAACAGCTACGTACTATCAATTCTTTTATGTGGCACTGGTTATTTACACTGGTCTCACCACGAAGACGGGATATAACACGGGTTTAATGAAGACATCCCGAGCGCATACACCCGGATCAATGGCAAAAATTGCCCAGAACCCGCAACTGTCAGTAGCGCTTGCATCGGTATGACTACCTATCCCATTTCTTTAGGGCAATGGGGCTGCAGCTGTTCTCCATGACCGGCTAACTCACTGTATTTATTTTTCTCAGCTGCATCAGAGCCACAATCAAGTTGCATTCTGCTTGAGGACAGAGACGCAACTGAGAGATGAAAACGAACCCGGCATAAAGTACTACATGGCAGTGAATTGGGTTCTAACACCGTGAAACCTGATACAAGATGGTCAATTTCTACAAAGATGAAAGGGAGACATGTGGTCACAGACATGTGATTTTACAAAAGGACGATATGAAAAACATGAATGAGACATGTGAATAATGATGAAATCTTAAGGAGAATAGAAAGAAGAAGGTTTCTTATATTGAGAATCAGAAAGAGATAGTTGAAATTTCTAGGACGGATCAAGCAGAATTTGAGCTTTGAAAAAATTATACTCACAGGGCATCCTGAGAGCACGAGCACTAAATATAAACATCGAGTAAGAAATCTAAAAAAAATCATGTAAAAGTGAAGCAAAACAGGAACTGGAGGAGATAGAAAAGACGCTAATATTTCTTAGAATTTCAATTGAAAATTGTGGAGAGCAATGATCGCCTACGTCCTGAAGAAAAATATTATTATATTATAATTAATAATCTTTTCCTTTGTTTTCAATTTTAGCGGATCGGACTGATGAATCAGGGAGCCGAGTTCTAATTCCATTCAAATCCATTACACTCACTTAATACCCTTAGGAAAGCTATGAATCCATTTTCTTCTCCCCGCAGCTATGGGTAAATAGCAGGACAGACCGGGTTCTAAAGCCTTGAATGGCAACTAGTCTACCCCAGAAAGATATAGCAACCTATTGCAGGAAAAACATCTTCCTCTTCAGTCATGTATTGAAAAAATACATGATCGCCTAAGTGTGGATCACGCTTGGCATATAATGGGCTGACCATTATTGCAATTACAATGGATATCTCCTTCTTTATTTACTTGTTATGTAATTCATTTGATACTTTTTTGCATTATACGCACGAGTTTGAATTTCTTTTTTTGCTTAACTCAATTATTAAAATTATTATTGTTTTTCTCTCTTTATTTTTGCATTATAATATATAGCGTGGATTTATTGTCTTCATTATTTATTTTTTCACCATTTTCAGAAGAATGCGATTTAAGATAAAATAAAGACAGTATTTATTGAATATTTTGACGATGTTTTTTTCTTTTTTATTTTCTTAAATAGCGCTCTTCTCTAAGTTTTATATTATTATTATTATTATTATTATTATTATTATTATTATTATTTTCCTTTGCTTTCTGATATATTATCATTTCCTTCCTTCCCAACCAGATACTTAAGGTCAGAAATGGCATCATGACATTTACCACTGCACATTTATGTAAAAAGAAACACTCATTTTACGTAGATAAAGCCCTTCGTACGGTGCGAGCTGTGCTTGTGAAAACATTTTGTGTATTTCTTTAAGGCTTAGAATCCCATCGTTCCCTTCAATGTGTCTGCCATAACCTTTTCCTATCAAACTGAAGCCCTCAACCATAATCTGTAATTATCGAAGTCTTCATGTGCAACATTTTTTAGATTGCCCATATCCTTGCATTTTGTTAGTTTTTGAGCCTATGAAAAACTACATTACAATTTTCAGGATTCGCTTTTGAAGCTTTTGATCCCTGTGTGTGGGTGACTAGTTTTGATTGTTTTATCTGTGTGTATTGTTCCCTAAAAATTATTACAGGTCCTGAGTCTGTAACAAATTATGGCTGGTGTCTATACCAATTTCTTGCAGATTTCTTCCCATAAAAGTCGCAAATATTCCTGCAGAGATATTAACCTACCCTGTCATGTCGCATTTTAAATTCGGTGGATGATAATACTGCACAACCTGACATATAATTATCAATTGTTTCTGGATATTGATCACAGATTCTGCGTTTGGGGTCAACAAAATTTTGCCCTACTTTTGCTTGATAATTCCCACTTAAAATGCATAGGTCCTATGCATTAAGAATAAAACTTCAGTTTAAACCCTTAATTCTCTATTACACAACCACTGATGGATATAGGGTTTGTAAATATTTGTTTGGTCTATTGCATTTGCTTTTTTATGTTCTTTGCCGCTAGCTTACTTACTATTCTTCACCCACTTGAAATTCCCTTTTGTATTTTTTGGCCGCCTTTATTATTGAATAGAGTTTCTTATTTTTTTCATGTTCTTTGACATAGATCATCATCCAATATTTTGTAGTTTTTGAACAGCGATTGTTGTTTTGTAAGATATTTCTAGTCAAACTAATTGTCATGTAGACCATATAACGCTCGTAGTTCTGGCTAATAATGTGACACTGAGGTCGTGAGGTGGTTAAATGAGCAGAAAACAGGTTAAACCCAAAATGAAATTTAAACTGGAAGATAGAGAAATAGCGATAGAGAGAATGTCTCTCCACTACGAATTAGAACGCTGCATCAAGTGTTTACTTTTTTTTATCAAATCGAAAATCTGACATGCGGGTAAAAGAAAATGGGAAATGGCTTCATCTTTTTCTTGAGAAATTAGGAAAAAGACATATCATTAACGAAAAGAAAGATAGGAAGGAATTATATTTTCGTTGACGAAAATGAATTGAGAAAGGAAAACAGGGAATGAACCCGCTGTCAAGGTCAAAATTATAAAAATCTATCTTGTCGTGACAGGCAAGTGGTTTGATTTAAGATTTCGATAAGGCAGCGATCGGCCCACGGATGGAGCTTTGTTTTGGTTGAGAATTTAGGTAAACAAATATATTTTCGTTGACGAAAACAAATTGGGAAATAATTTTATTTCTCGCTCGGAAGGTTAAATGAGAACGCACTGATCTGGTTTGTGCTCTCGCTGGATAATGATAATTCTAGGAAAATAGAAAGGAGTCAAAGAATTGAAATTAATGATGAGAATAAAAAACGCTCTTTCGCCTATGCATTTTAGAGATTAGATTTGTTCACAATAATAGTTATGCCTGCACCGAAAGATGGGCAGAGTTACAATACCGAGAAGGAAGGGGAAGAATGTAGCACCGCCTATATGGAGTAGTGGTGCGAAGTGAAGAGGTTTGGAGTTAATGTAGGAACTATCCATGTGAATACTCCCAAGGAAGGTGTATATTTCTCTAAAATTAGAAAATTGATTAAAGAAGCAGAAAAAAGGAAGAATATAAACCTTTATTGGGGTTTATGTAAAACTGATAAATCACAGAATCCCCAGAACCCTTCGGTCCACGCCAGTTTTGGGCCAAAATGCATATAAACAGATGGCTTTTTGAGCTTGGAGAAATGGCTGCGAATATCGTATGGAGTGCCTCTGGAAACTACATCAGCTACCAGCAGATTTCCTGATTCTACAGGGCTTTGAACACATCCCCACCAGAATTTTATCGAAGCTCAATGTCACTATATTGATTGATGCGTGAAGGGTTAATTTTCTTGTGCCAAGACCTCGATGAAACAATTGAAGATTAAGTCATGAATTTTTCGTTTTATTTTTCGCCGTGAAGAATTTACTTCCTAAATGCTTACGGCTTGAACTAGCGCTATGATTACTACGACCTTCGATCTTCCACTGAACACTGAGATCAAGAACACAACATGGGCAGAGTTGGTGTGGATCGAAGCGGTCAGCGACCAACAACCAGCATGAACCCGCGTCAGCATTGACTAGCGCAGAGTTAGCCCTGTGGTTAAAACGTCGTACTAAAACACTGAGAACCGGGCCACTAAACGTGGTTACGCCATTGGGTGTAGTCGGTGACAAAAAAATTTATAATACTGTAAGGAAACACTGGAATAAAAAGTTTGAGTAAAAATTGGTTTAATCACATGAGAGGCATTGATAAATAATATAGTAATAGACAATACTGTAATTCATTGTGCCAATGCGTGCGACTCAAATGCTACGCCTTGCAACCCAATTGGTAACTGCCGTTCCTATGATCAGACGTTCTACTCATAGCGGTTGAACGAGGCCATGATCAAGAATTATTGTAGAGAATGGCCGTCGTCATTCCACTCAGTATTAGTCCTCTATGCCGTTCGGATCTGGACATATTCATATGATCAATATCGGTCTTAGGATGATGCATGTCGTCGCAAGTGAAAAAGTTTCTCGTTGTGACAGAATTCGCTTAATGTCAATTGAGGATGTTGAAACTATATTGCACCACAAGGTGAGTCAAAATATTTATGGCTGATATTTTATTTTGTGAATTAAACTCTGTATTTAACACCAGAAGCACACACCTCCTAGTATTATTTTGTTACATTCTCTTTCATTTGGGAATGCTCTAGACCATATTCTTCGATGACTCCAAGACATTTATACGCTTCTTCTTGCTCAATTCATCTCTGTGACAAAATCATGATCTTTTGATTGGTTTTCGATAATTCCTTTTTTTGAATGTTACTTTTGTACATTTATTTATATCCGAAGTCTATAGAGATATCATCACTGAAACATTTTACAGTATTAATGATATCTATCAATACCACTATAAACTTCCGTAAAAATGTTTAAATCCATGTATAAAGAGTGATTAGAGACTTTGCTGTGTATTTTTCTATTGCATAGGTATGTTTTCTTTCTTTTTCTTGCCTTCTTGTAATTATTCCGAATTTCGTTTGGTGGCGGGAGGACATTATGTATTTATTATATTTCTTATTTTATAATATTTCTGGACCATTTTTTTTATTGAGCTAGGTATTAAGTCTTGTAAAAAGGTCAGAAAGATTTAATAGGATTAAAAACAATCAGTACCATAAAAATAATCTCTGTCTATCAAATCAGAAAGGAAGAAAATATTTTTCTCAATTTTCTAAGGTTTAGAGGTTGACAAGGACTTTTTTTGACCATTCTTCTCCATTTCTGACCGAGCGTTTCATAAATCATTGCCTGACAGTTTCGTCTTAATATGGTGGTCACACTAAATTAACCTCATCCTACATTAAACTCGCACAGGAAATATATTAAATGACACACTATAAATATCTGTGAAATTTCATATCAGTATATATATATATATATATGTGTGTGTGTGTGTGTGTATTCTTATCGAGTGTATTTGCTGGTCATCAGAATTTGTTTCGAACGTAATTTCATGATTGCCAGTAATTACACGTAATTAAATCATTAGTATTCATTCTTCGTTCCTTTCAACTTATCAGAGATAAATTTAGACTCATCTCAATTTTAATTTATTGAATTTCTAAATCGTACGTCATTTAATAGGTGTTGGCCAATTTTCACATTTCACTTCTCGAATTAACTAACTTCAAATTACTTTTTCTTTGGTGTCCACATGTGTTAAAATCTAGAAAACTTTGATTTAATGTAAAATTAATCTAATGATATGAAATTCTGTCATTTTTTTAATATCGTGTAACTTCCGAACGTAGGCGACCATTCATTTCCACAACCTCCTTTTGCCATATTATCTTTGAATGGTATGTTGTCTTGGGAATTATAGCAAAGTTTTATCCCGTTGTTTTCAGCACTTTCTTTAAAATTAAGAGTTTTCCTTATCCTAGATTGGCTATCGATCCAAGGCTAAAGAATATATTTTATCTTAGGTTTTAATCTATAGCTAGGGTAGGAACGTCGGAACCGTAACTTCCCAATGGTATTTGTGTGAAAGTGAATCCAACAAACTAGCCAACAATTTGAACTTGACTCTGCAGTTCCATTTTCCGTGATGATATCCGTCACATGAACTGGACATAAATAGCTCAGCAGAGTTTTACACAAATCAAAAGTTTAAACACAACGACGTATCTTATACACTGATTTATTTATATATATATATATATATATATATATATATATATATATATATATATATATATATATATATATATATATAGATATATATATATATATATATGTGTGTGTGTGTGTCAGAGGAGACTTCCTGATGTTATCGGACTGGAGGAGGCGATTCCAGCGTGCAGCACCTTTGAAATCTTGAGGTCTGATAGCTGTGCTAGCACGAAGTTATAAGTTATCGTAACCGAGGGCTTGATCGTGATCGCCTTGTTCAAATTGTTGATCACGCTTCGCAGAAACTGTGACTAAGGTGGCCTCTGTGGGGGTTAAATAAACACAAACGGGCCTGATCAAGCGTCTGCAATAGAATACGTGTGGACAGCTACACACACACACACACAGACACACACACACACACAGACACACACACACACACACACACACACACACATACACACACACACACACACACACACATATATATATATATAACATAAAATAATATAATTTAAATATTAATTAAGTTATGGAGCAACTGGATTGGCGTCTTTCACTTACAATACCAGATTTCTTCAGTTCTCCCTCTCTCGCGTTTTGAACTTTCTTTTGTCTTCGTTCCCTATTCTCTCTCTCTCTCACGCGCGAGCACACACACACACACACACACACACACACACACAACCCCCTTCACAAAAACACACACATACACACAAAAACCCCCCACATACACACACACACACACACACACACACACATACACAACCCCCCTCACACACACACACATACACAACCCCCCTCACACACACACACATACACAACCCCCCTCACACACACACACGTACACACGAATAAACGGATTTTTTACTGACTGAAGTTGGTACCGAGTTTCATAATCAATGACTTAGTTTCAGACACTGAATTTAATCACCATTAATTTTATTTTAAATATTTTTAAATGCAATGTCCGTTCAGTTTGTGAGGGAGCATGGCTGTCCATAACTTCCATTTCTTTATTGAGTTATAAGTAATTTCTATTTTTGCATACCAAATGTAATGACGAATGTACAGGCTAGGGGGTTACAAAAATAAAAGCTTATAACTCCTGAAAAGATTATTATAACAGCATACAATTTCAAAACAGTAAGCATTAATTATAAAACTAGGAAATCTTATTCAGTATGGTTTCATTTCGACTTCAGCACACGTCGAAATCATTCTTGAAAGTCAGTGATGGCGGGGCGCACAGTCTCCAAAGATATTTTGTCTTCTACTCTCTTCAAAGCTTCATTATTGTAGTGCGGAGTAAAACAGGCTTCCCTCTCAAGGACTGCCATGTCTACTATTTTTGCCATAGATGGGGATGAGAACAGGTGATAGATTCATACCGTTCACAAGAGCAGAGTTTGTTCGTTTTTATTACAATAATGTTGAAGGCCAAAGAGCCACTCGAAATAGAAGGTTACATAATAAGAGGTAAGAGACATAGTTTATGAGAATGCGTAAAGAAGATAAGGGTTAAGCCTAAACTTGAACAGGTTAAGATTGTAGTGATTGGATTAACATCCTATTGGGAGATTCTGCCACAAAATAGCGGTTCGTGGGAAGAAGCTGTTAAAGTTGAACTTACATCCCACGAATACGAAGAGAATAAGGGCGGTTTATTGTTTTTTTTTTTAAGTATACCACTCAATGAAAGGTAGTAAAGCCACTAAGACACAAGAAAACAAAGAAAAACATTAGAAAGCGAGAAGAATAGAATACCAATCAAGACAATAGATAACGATTGACATTGCATTTAAATTTTGGAAGATCAATGTCGGTTGGAAAGCGTAAAGCCGGAAGAACTCCAAACGGGAAATGCGAGAAAAGAAACTGATAGCATATAACTTATGTTTATATCTATTGAACTGTGAATTGAGGATGCCTTGCCGCCATTGTAGCACTACGCTGAAATTCATAGTATCTACGTACAATAGCGAAAAGTTCAAAATGTATTTATCGAAAAAAGACAAGGAAGCTTCGTTACGGCGGTGTTAAAGTAACTAAAGCCGAAAGGCCAGTTCAGTACCCATAATATTTCTGATTCTTCTCTGGCTTTTATCATAAATCTCTAAATATACATTGTTAGCATCGGGTCAAATATGACAGCAGTTTTCAAAGCATGGACGAATAGTACACTTATAAATATGCAAAATAGATTTTTAGTCGTGATGAAGAGGTGGAACTAAGTAATATAGTGCGTTTAAACACTTTCCATGATATAACGATAGAGGAGCTAGAGATTTGCAACGTTTATCTGTGGTATGAAATGAAAGCAGAAGTCTTGGCTATAATAAGAACAGGCTCGCCCGATCCCCTTTCTAAGTCGATAATAATTATGCGACCTGCAAATCTATAATCCTTATCTGTTCTAAACGAAAATATAAAACAACTAAAACTGAATAAAAAAGACACATGAAACAACTAAAAAAAAATAAATTTGTGCATGATAAGAAAAGAAGGGGCCAACATGCAAATAAAACTGGAAACTTTTTAACAGGGGACGGAAAATGTAACACCGAAATCCAAAAGAGGATTATATGCCTTCCAAAAGCTAAGCAAATTATTAAGAAACAGGAAAAGCTCGTTAGCAGAAAAGGAAACAGTACTTAACTGTTATGCAATAGTCCACATACAGGGTGCGATTGATAAATTGTGGTCTGAATTACGCAAAAATAAAAAAATAATTCTGATATCTCTTTTTAACAGATATCATTGTTGCACAAAAGTATCTTGAAACACTAAAGAGTAAATTTATTCAATAAAATCGCCATTGGCTTTAAACACAGTCTCCAGACAACTTCGAAATCTCTTGCAACTATTCTGGGCGGTCTCCTTGTTTAAAAATGCTGCTATAACCCTTGCCTTCAGTTCATCTTTGGTGTTACAAGGAGTTTTGTTGGTCACTTGCTCAACTTCTCCTTACACATAAGAATCGAGGAAGTTGCAGTCTGAAGAGTTAGATGGTCTGATATAACAGCGGATGTAGTCGCAAAAATTGTCTGAGAGCCATGACTGGGACCTCCTGCTTGTGTAGCATGGTGAAAAGTCCTGTTACCAGACATATGTTCTTTCAGCAGCCAACCTCTTGACTTAGGATAGCACTACCTCCTCAAGACTCTTGATGGATGGTTGGTTGGTTGGGTTTTATGGCATATCAACCACTGTGGGTCATCTAATGCCAAATTAAGGTATACACACACACACACACACACACACACACATATAAATATATATATATATATACATACATACACATATATCTATACATATATTAAATATACAGTACTATTAAACATATAGCTGGCAACATTATTGTTTCAAAAACACATAGCTGGCAACATTATTCTTTCCAAAAAACGTATAGCTGACAACATTATTTTTTTCAAAAACATATAGCTGGCAACATTATTTTTACCAAAAAACGTATAGCTGGCAAAATTATTGTTTCAAAAACGCATACCCGGCAACATTATTGTTTCAAAAAAGTATAGCTGGCAACATTATTTTTTCGAAAACATTACCTTGTTGTTGGACGTAGTTTATCGTCATACCCAGGACGCAGATGTAGTTTATCATCATATCCAGGACGCTCTCTTGATGGAAGGCCTCCGTGTTGAGTCTGAGGTTCTGTAGGAAGAGGAATGGTGGTCTAACGTCGCCACGACTAGTGATCCCTCTAAACACCAACTGTTTCCGAATCCTTTGCAATGTCCTCAGATTGACATCTAAAAAATGTTCATAGTGGAGATCCCGGCGCGAATGCCATGCAGTACAGCATGCCGTTTCTAAATTTCTGGCGGTGAGAATTGCGTCATGGTGCTCTTTTTTTTCTTTTTCTTTTTTTTTTTTTTTGTAGACGGTGCCCAACTGACCCTACTATACTGTGCAATTGACAAAATCAAAAACAAACAAGGCGCATGCGCAAAATTAAAGATAAAACATGGTGACAATTTATCCATCGCACTCTCTATATGGCAGTGAATGCTTGACAGTCTCCTCACAGATGAAAAAAATACTTCAGGTAATAGAAATGTGGGTATACAGAATAACATGGACTGAACAAGTGAACAAAGTTTTAGAGAAAGTGAAAACAAAAAGGAGATTTATATTTAACATCAGAAAGAAAGCGCTGTAATTTCTCGGCCACATAATGAGAAAAGTAGGCTTAGCAAATTTGACATTGATAGAACATATTAAAAGAAGGAGATGAAAGTAGCGTATAGCCTACTTGATGAGCTTGTGTAAATGTTTGACATAACAGTGATTAGAAGTAATAGAGAAAATACAAAATTTACTAAGAGATAAAACGGACAGGACATTGTGGATAGCAATGATAGCCCACATCCTGAAAGCACACTACATAAAGAAGAGGATGTCTTTACAGACGAACTGAAAATAAATGTAAAGAAGGAATGAGATACGTTTGTTCAACTTTATGGGGATTCTTATAAACGCCTTAAGGAACGTTACCAAAAAAAATAGAAGGAAAAAAAATCAAAAGAAAGAATCGAAAATATCCGCAAAATAAAATTGCAGGCTGAAACAGATACTGTAGTATTGAAACACACATCAGTCTCATAATCCCCAGTGCAAACTACGAATTATTTCACATAAAAAGTTATGTTTCTTCTTAATTCCACAGCTTGTTTTTCTTTTTTAATATTTATAAATTGTCATTTTTCCGTAAGATGAAGCGTTTTCCCCTTGACTTCCCGATTTTGAATTTAGGGTTTTCCTTCTATTAATTTGGTTGCCAGCCAAAGCTGGAGAGTCTACTATAGTGCGAATTTTGACGCAACAGACCGTTCATAAAATTGACAAAGTTAACACTGGGGTAAAATGTCAGTGAATTAAAAATAAAAAAAACGTCGAAATATTCCACTTATTTCGAAATCTATGTGATTTCTGTAAGTTATAAGAAAACCATGAAATCACAGGTACCAAATACAAGTGTCTTCTTATAGAATTAGGTAAATTCAGACAAATATATTTAAATTTTATGCAATTTACACTTTGTTTCTTCGGTTTAAATTTTGCACTAGGTCAAATGTTCAACCCCTTAGTGTACTAATTCATTTGTAAATGCATATTTCATCGACATCGAAAAAAATAAACCTAATCTAATCTTTTTTGGTTCGCCTTCTAAAATTATACGTTTTCATTTTCGCTTAAAAACCATCGGGCTGTGTAAATTCGTTTAATCTTGATTTATGTTCCAAAGCTTTTCATAACTTATTTTAGAATTATGAATTTATGTTTGTTTTTATGCGAGGTGGTGTTTTGCAATTCTGTTTTCTTATTCAAATGTCTTTTCCACGTCCTTATTCTTGTATTTTACCTTTGCTTTCTTTTTTTTCACTTCGTGTTTGTTCCGTTAAATTAAACATGCAAAGTTTGTGCTGCACGCATGCGCACATCACTGAACATCAACGCTGCACCGTGCCATTAGCGGCATCCCTATTCAAACATTCCTGCGCAGTTTTGTTTATTGATGAGATCGATCCTCTGATTTGGCGGTAAAAAAAAAAAAAAATTAATGGTGTTTCCCACACGAAAGTCAAATTCGCCACGGATGGCTGCTTCGATTTGAATTGTTCATGATATCTCTCTGCAATTAATTCCTTTTATTTGAACATGTTTGTTCTTGCCTGTCACGCTATTGCGTCTATTATGGAAGACTTAGCTTCTTCGTTAATCTTTCTTTATTACTTTTTCTTTCTTCCAAGAGTGATGATGTAGCGCAATTTGGCTGGGCATAGAGGCGGATAAGACGGCAAGAAAGTCTTCCGAAATTGGTGGGGATTCGAAGAGGCGGAGTTGATAGTTTATTTCCCAGAAAAGCGTGGGTGATAATTCTTGTATCTTGATGCTGACCTTCCTGTAAGACTTTGGAAAGGGTGATGTATTTTCCCGAAGAAGGAAATTAAAAAGGGAAACGGTGATGTATTTTCCTGAGAAGGAAAATAAAAATCATCTGGAATCCTGTCCGTGTACTAAAACAAAACAAAGAAGTTTTGTTCTATATTTAATTCATCGAAGTGAAAGTATAAATCTATTCTGGTACGATTTTAACAAGCAATCTGATTAAGATTGTTGAATAAGATCTTTCTATTTGCAAAGGTGTCTTATCAGCTGTTATTAGTAATATGTAACACGGTATAATCTCTTGTATACTACGCTGGATGGAGACATGCCCCACGGAATGACACTAATTCGTTAAAGTATTCAGGATGGTAAACTAGCGACCTACTAATTCCCATAATATTTTTTATTTCATTTTGATTTATCAAAATTAAATCAAGGCGAGGTATTCGAATTATACTTGAACCTTTTGGCTGACATTCTTCGGAAATTTACGTGTGTAAACAGCAGATAATGACAAAACGAAAACCGATATTAATCTCACCCTAGTCCAGAATAAACCATGGGACATGATTGGGGATAGCTTACTTCAAATTCCTGGGTATAAAATAGCCTGGTCTAAACTACATCTGCTTACGCCAATTGATCGCCCCATTTATTATTACTATTAACAAATATATATATATATATATATATATATATATATATATATATATATATATATATATATATATAGATATATATATATATATATATATATATATATATAGATAGATAGATAGATAGATATATATATATATATATATATATATATATATATATATATATATAGTTTTATGAAAAACTAGGTAATCCGTATGGGTAAAACCTAAGGAGGATAAAAATCCAGAGAGCTCAATGTAAATTCAGAGCAAATAATTTAAATAAAAACAGACCACCCTTAAGGTTCTATGTAATAAATTATTTCACCACAGCCCTTTTTAAAAGGACTGCGGATCATCAGACTTTTTACTTCCAAACAATATATATATATATATATATATATATATATATATATATATATATATATATATATATATATATGAAATATATATATATATATATATATATATATATATATATGAAATGGACAAAGTCCGACATTATTTATGACATTTTTATGTTTATACATTTTTTTTTTAAAATGTCATAATTATTTGTCGGACTTTGTCCATTTCATAATGTATGACGTCATTTGTTTACATTTGGATACGCATTGAACAGATATGAATGAATGAGAGAAAATCATGGAGAATTGTTTTTAAAAACAGTAAAATCGACATTGCTAACCGAACGCTCCTCTGTGGCTCAATCGGTTAAGGCACGTCAGGCTATATGACGGTCATTACTGAGTGTGAGAGAATGTGAGAAAAAAAAAACATTATTAAGGTGGTGCTTAATAAAAGAACAGGAATTAATAAAACAGAAAGAAACGATGGATATTGCATTTAAATTTTTTGAATATCAAAGTTGACAGGAAAGCAAGAAGCCGGACTAGTGTTCCACAAGCGAGAAATGCGAGAGAAAAAAATAACATAGAACCTACGGTTACATATAAACATTTCAACTGTAGAATGATGAGACCTAGCCGCCCCTCTAGTATTACGTTGAAATTCAGGAAGTCTAGGCGTGAATGAGAAAAGCTCATCAGAAAATTTACCATGAAATTATTTATAGAAAAGACACAAAGAGTTAATCTACAACGGTGGGAAAGTGACTGAAGTCGAGATGCCAGGTCAAGATGAATAACATTGCTAATTTTTTTTTTATTTAATCACGAATCACTAGTACACACAAATATATATACACCGAGAGAGAGACAGACAGAGAGAGAGAGAAAAAAAAGAAGAGAAAAAAATATATATATATATATATATATATATATAAAAGAAATATGTTGTAGTGGTTCCAATGAGAGAAAAGTATGTATATTAAAAAGAGAGGGGTGCCGCAAACGTTTTTGGTTGTAATGTGGATTTATTGAGAAAAATATTATACTTTGTTTTACATAATTTCACGACGTGTTTCTGGTCTGGTCTCGCAAGCGTCTTCAGGTGAAAGTGGAGATTTTTACATATTATTAAAAATAATTAATTTTTCTTCATGTTCAATGTGGAATATTCTCGATATGAGACATTCTGTTTGTGTGTTGGCAATCCGAATTTTCTTTTCTAAGATTGTCAATGAAGAGTTCTGCGTGAAGGGTCATAAAACAATTAAGGTTTGTCCAGCCCTTTATCGGCATTTAATCTTTTAATGTTTTAGTGACATATGAAAGAAAATTTTATTTTTTATGATCTGTTAATATTTTGGCAGAATGTCTCTATCGAGAATATCCACATTGAACATGAAGAAAATTAATTATTTTAATAATTTTGGCCACTTTCACCTGAAGACGGTTGCGAGACCAGACCAGAAACACGTGTCGTGAAATTATGTAAAACAAGTAATATTTTTTTCTCAATAAATCCACATTACAACCAAAAACGTTTGCGGCATTTTTTCTTATTTAATATATATATATATATATATATATATATATATATATATATATATATATATATATATATATATATATTATAAATTAATTGATTTAAAATATGTTTTTTTTTTCAGCTACACACATATATTATTGCTCTGTAAATTTACATTGAGCACTATTTTGTAAAAATAAAAATATCTATAAGAACACCGGATTTTATATCTTACTGTTCTTTCTTTTTATTTATATACATATATATATATGTATATATATAGTCTTATTGATAAATAAAGTAACCAGTTAATCTTAAAGATGACAGAATCGAATAATTCTATGTGAATTCCTTATTGTTTTTATGCATTCAGATTACTCACTTCCGATCAATTAAATAGATCTTAAGTCATCGGCTAACAACTGCCTGAACCCCTTTCAATAAGTACCATCAAAAGTCTTCGCTTTCACTCGTAATATAATCTTTTAACAGAAACTCTGTTCGTTGCCTCAATGACCATAGACCCCTGTTCATCGAATTCGCGTGGAATTTGGACATAAAACACTAAATTCAATTTACTTATCATCTTAACCCAGTCTAAAAGTTACTGTTATTTCATTCACACTGTCATTTCGCATTGGAGCCAATTGTGAGGCTGATACATTTAAACTGAATGTTATTTGCTTTATTCAATCAAAGATCTCGAATGTCAGCAACAAAATACAATACTAACGAACGTATAGAATTATATGTGGGTGACTTTCTCTTCGGTCGTTTGCATCATGAAATTCATTGAATAAAAAGCACAAGTCGAAATCAGCTTAATTGGTTGTAGCTGCGGGGAGAGTGTATTTGCGAGGCGAACTTTCTAAAAGTTGCGTTTTTTTTTTCACCCAATATACAGCTTATCTTGCTGACTCCTTTTCGAGTCTATTCCCATTCAAATTAATTACTACCCTAACTATATATAACAAACAGGAATTTAATTTTGGTATATCACATGAATATCGTACAAAGGAACTTGTTAGTTCAGTCTTAGGTTAAGATAACTGAAAAGATATTCATGCAATATTGGAAACAGAACTGTATAGCAAATACCACCAGGAGGTTATCTTAACACACTCCCTACGTTATGTCGTTTTTGTACATATATTATTATTATTATTATTATTATTATTATTATTATTATTATTTTCTTTGATTTCTGGCGTTTACACATTTCTTTCCGGGTCCCGCCCAGGGACCTAAGGTTAGAGATGGCATCATGACACTTTCAACTAACAAAAAAAAAAAAATTACATAGATAAAGCCCTTCGTAAAGTGTGGGCTGTACTTGTCAGAACAATTTTTTGTATTTCCTTGAGGCATGGACTTCCAGGAATCCCTTCAATTAGTCTACTGCGATCTTTTCCAACCAGTCCTAGGGCTCCAACTACAACAGGGATTGTTGATGTTCCCATATGCCACATTTTCGAGATTTCTATTTCAAGGTCCTTGTATTTTGACAGCTTTTTGAATATCTTCAAAGTTACATTGCAGTCAGCAGGGACTGCCATATCAATAAGGAGGCACCTTTTTTGTTTGTGGTCTTTAATAACAATATCTGGCCGGTTGGCCTTGATTGTTATTGTTATTATTATTATTATTATTATTATTATTATTATTATTATTATTATTATTATTGCCGTTGCTGTTGTTTTGTTGTTGCTTTTTTATTGTTTCGTATTCATTCCTTAGTATGTATGTTACACCCTATCAATGCCTCATAAATAATTATATATTGGTTTTGATCGCGAGGAAAAACGGAAATGAGATATCAGTTTTGTTTCGGTGAGAAAAAGAAAGAAATATGAATATGGATGGAGCGATAATGCTCTCATGCGCTTCAGTGAAATGCAAAACTAGTCAATTTTAATTCTTTTCATTTGTACTCTCTTCTCTGAATAATGAACTGCATACATAATTATCATCCTTATGTCAATATTTGATTAAAGATGTTAAAATCACATACAGAACGATGCAATAAAGAAACTAGCAAAGGTATTTTGTAGTCATGGAACTCGTAATGAACATATTTATCTATTAAATATCGTGATGCATTAAAAAATCAAAATAGAAAAGCCGTAATACTTTGCCGGATGAATTCTGGTTATTATTAATATATTAAGATATGCTTTCTGCATTCTGTTGAAGTTTCTTCTACATTCGATGAGTATAATTATCTCAAATCCTCCTAATAATATCTATCACTTATATATCATTGCTCTGGATGGTGCAGCTTGGGGACACAGTCCTCTGGGTAAGGGAAACTCAGATGAGTAACACCACGGAATTTGTGAAGAGCGGTACTATATCGTCTAATTGGTTACCTACTCGTCATCGGGACCCGTTGGTACAACTGGTATGACACTTGCGTCGTATCGTAACTGTCTGAGTTTAATTCTCGGCTGTACAGCGGCTGTATGAGTTCCAAATGTAGGATGAAACGTCTGTCCAGGACGTTCAGTTGAGTTTTCTTCTAGACTCGATTAACTAATAACATTATTATTTAATTTCTTACATGGTAATTTAATTTTAGAACAGGCCACTCAGTTCAACTGTATTCAAATCTTTTTTCAATATTTTCTTGCGTGGTTTGATATAAAAGTTTGGCAATATTGAGTCATCGTTCTTCTGCATGATTGGATTTTAAAAGCTGTAAATTCGGTTCAATCTTTGCCGGGTTAAATATAACAGTGTGGTAACCTTGGTTCAAGGCTTTGCTATATGATTGGCGGCTACACAGGATATAACAGGGTGATAATTTAGGTTCAAAGTTTTGCTGCATATGTTTACATGAAATGGTAGCAAACCTTGTTCAATGTTTTGCTGCATGATTCGATATAAAAGAGGGTAACACTAGCTCAAATTCTTGCTGTATGATTGCATATAACAGCGTGGCAACAAAAAAAAAAGAACATTCAAATGTGAAATAAACTCAGTTGAATTCATTAATTACACAAATTATATATATATATATATATATATATATATATATATATATATATATATATATATATATATATATATATATTATATTTAGGCAGCAATTTTCCATTAATGTATGTTTAATTATATAATATAGACAAGTTTTTCTATTTATTTTAAGTAAGTTTTTTCATATTGTCTGATAAAGCTTAATCACATTATCATTGAAAGACGAAAGAAAAACACCATATTGATACATGTTTAAATCCAGTCTAAGTTTTCAGCTTACATAAGACATTATCAAAGATGACAATTTCAATATATCAAACAGCACACGGACGAAACAATAATGATAGTCCACCCTTGCTGCATGACAAATTTACCTCATACTTAATACTTCTCATTTTCACTCTCCCGTGGTCATCTGTGACGTCACGAGTTGCGACGCGATTTTCGCTTCCGCGTCTCGTATACACGAGTTTGTCGTTGCTTTGAAATTTTTCATGCATTCTTCAGGTGTATATCGATCAGGGTAAACTACAGGGAATTCCGGACTGGACTTACGGTGGTAACCGGTTTTTTTTATACGGTTCATGTCTATGAACATTGTCTAGTTCTTATATCCTAAGACATGAGCAGTGGACCTCTTTATCCCAAATATTCAGACAAACAAGTTAAATTCTATAAGATTCAACCTATAAAGAGAAGCGATTCTGAAATAATTAGAAGTCATACCAGGATGAATTATTGACGGACACAATCTTAACAAAATAAGATTTGTAGGTGACACAATGCAGATGACATAAAGTTGATAGCAGACACAGAAAGAAAACTACATGGACTACAGTACTAGGAAGTAAAGCAAGAAGAAAGGATTAAAAATCAATTGCAAGAAGACAGAATACATCGTTGTTAGCAAAAAGGAACAGTCCAACATGGAAAGATACAAATTGGATATAACAAAGTCAAATAAGTACTACAATCTGAATATCGGGTAAGAGTTTAACAGTGGATAGAAAGTGCGACGCTGAAATCCGAAGACTCACTGAGACAGCGGAAAATACCTTCCAAAATCTAAGCAATGTATTAACAAACAGGAGAATTTCGTTAGAAACAAAGAAAAGAGTACTGAACTGTTATGTAATATCAATCCTACTATATGCCAGTGAATGCTGGACAATCTTCTCAAAGATAAAGAAGATACATGAGACAACAGAAATGTGTTTCTGCAGAAGGATGCTGAGAATAACATGGACTGATCATGTGGGTAACGACGAAGTTTTAGCAAAACAAGAAACAAAAATGACACTAATTATTGACATCAGAAAAAGACAGATGAAATTTTTAAAGCATATATTGAGGAAAGAGGCTTGGAAAATTTGATACACACGTCAGAGTGAAGGTAATTAGGTGAGGGGAAAACAAAGCATATCCAACCTATAATCTTCAGTGATTTCCTGAATTCCAAAAATGATTTTTTTTTACTATGTTTATATTATTCCTCAACAGTTCACATTTTAGCAAATTTCAGATCAGTGGTTTGACTTGACTGCATTCCATAAAGGGTTTCTTGTTATTTAACAAATTAAGCTCAGGAATATCTTATCATAAAACATGCAACATCAAAATGCCAGTGTTTTAAAAACGCTCCTGTATAAAAGAGACTGACGAAATACAATCAAAGATACAAATAGGAACTGACACTTCTGTTATTAACGATCTTCTCACAGACATATATAAGAACAGTGAGCCATAACTAAAAAAATGCAATTTAATACTAGGAAAATTTTCCTGCAGATAGATCGTCAACCAGTCTAAATACAAAGATTAATAATACTTTATTCTATATGTCTTTTGAAATTCTTCCGTTTGTTTTCATTAAACCTGTTGTTATTTATCAACAGAGTTTGTTTCTTTCTACTGGGAAATTGGTTTACAGAAGAAACCAAAAAAAAATAAAAATAAAAAGTTATCACACTGAATTCTCAGCAGAATTACAAAATGAATATAAAATCTGGTTTCGTCTCAGTTAGCTTCTATCGAAATATAATGGCCATGAAGAGCAAAAGCTCAAAAAATAACGATAAGAAGAAGACTAGGTTTTTGATAGCGCTAGGACAGAGAGTAAGAGACCGACAAAATGAGATGATCTTTCTGCAGGAAAATTTTCCTAGTATTAAATTGCATTTTTAGAGAACACAGCTATGGCTCCGTGTTCTTATATATGGCTGTGAGAAGATCGTTAATAACAGAAGTGTCAGTTCCTATCTGTATATTTGATTGTATTTCGTCAGTCTCTTTTAAAATAAGTACTACAATCTGAATATCGGGTAAGAAAAATCATTTTTGGAATTCAGGAAATCACCGAAGATTATAAGTCGGATATGCTTTGTTTTCCCCTCACCTAATTGCCTTCACTCTGACATGCGTGTATCAAATTTTCCAAGCCTCTTTCCTCAATATATGCTTTAAAAATTTCATCTGTCTTTTTCTGATGTCAATAATTAGTGTCATTTTTGTTTCTTGTTTTGCTAAAACTTCGTCGTTACCCACATGTTCAGTCCATGCTATTCTCAGCATCCTTCTGCAGAAACACATTTCTGTTGCTTCATGTCTCTTCTTTATCTGTGAGACAGGGTTATAATAAAAATTAAACCATAAACTTTATATAAATAGGCAAACTTTTGCATAAATCCTAAAACATTTCGTTTTGTTTTAACAACATTCGCAGCAGACATAGTAGTTTGGGAATTGAATCTTTGTGCGTTGAAAAGTATCCTCTAGGCAGCATACAGCTGACTGCTTAGCTGCACTATCTGTAAAAATTAACGGGAAAAATTGAATAGGAGTTTAAACATAATGACCTTTACAGTATTTTCACAAAGACGAGAAATGTCATTTCGTTGTTGATTTTTTTAAACAAGTCTCAACTCTTACAAATAACACATTGAAATATTAATTTTGTTAATGAATTTCAAAAGTTCTACGCTAATAATGCGAAACCAAAATGTAATGCTTTTTCTGAGTGGATTTTTCTTTTTAAAAAGTAGATGATTTTGGAATGAGATTTCAACTTTGTAAAGTTTGGTCTTTAATAATATTCGATTACATGCTTTTTAGTTATTATAGTGTAACAAAGTGAATAATAGCATCCTGGTGTGTTTCATTTATAAGAAAAAATAATATACTATGAAAAACAAAGAGGTAATGACGTAATTATTCATGCATGATGCTATATGACCAGGTAAATTGCATGTCATAAGGAAAGAGTTAAGAAAATATGCTATTAAATATGTTTAAATCTTAATAAGTTGTCTACAGGCTTAGATAAGGTTAGACTGTGAATGTATTACGAGACACAAGGCGCCACTTTATGAGTTCCGGCGGTTTCCAGCTGACTCGGAATAATTAGGTCTCATCGATTTTCAGTATGAAGGATTTTTTGTATGACACCATTGTAGTTCAATGCAAAATATTTGGTATGTCAAATTCTACCATTAACCACATCCAATTTCCTGATAATGTCAATCTTCCTGTGTAAAGTGTGCTTTATGGCGTGCATGAATTTTTTTCATGTGCGGAAAGACTTTGCACAGACCCAGTCCTACTTTCTGAACTTAAAATACATTTGTCCAAAAACGAAAGATTGATCTACATATATGTTTTGACTATATAAACTTGCTGATGTCATTTAAATTCCTTTTTTGTTTTGTTTATTTGTTATTTTTTTTTTCTATCACTTTTGTTATGAAATATTTTACATGTTGATAACATGACATCTGCCAAGAATGGTGAAACGTTGTAAGACCCTGAACGCAAGCAAATTTACTGTTGACAATCTAACGATTAATTCACTTTCTAAACACTTTCATCTTAGTAAATTGTTTCTCTTTTAGAGTAGCATTTTTATACCATAATTGTAGTCAGTCTCAAAACGGTCAGTA
Organism: Acanthosepion pharaonis; assembly: GCA_903632075.3. Lineage (NCBI taxonomy): Eukaryota > Metazoa > Mollusca > Cephalopoda > Sepiida > Sepiidae > Acanthosepion > Acanthosepion pharaonis. The sequence continues at coordinate 715,595 of CAHIKZ030005036.1, read as the reverse complement.
ACTAATGCGTTTAATGTTTTATTTTTTGTAAAATATCCCTTTAGTGTTGGTATAATCTTTTATTTAAATTCTAAAGTACGACACACGAAAAAATTTCCACTTTGTTATACATTTTCCCATAAAATTGCTTTTGATATATAAAAAAATATATATGGTTTATATATATATATATATATATATATGTATCTTTAATGATATATATATATATATATATATATATATATATATATATATATATATATATATATATATATATATATATATATATATATATATATATATATATATATATATATATATATATATATATATATATATATATATATATATATATATATATATATATACATACCTGGTGTAACAGCAAAATGAGTAAATCGTTAAAAACAAAATTGCTACATTAAGTGTGAACCGTTGTAGCTTAAAATGATTAACGATATCTTACTCGAATTCTCCGAGGATTTTATAAGAACGTTAGGCAATTATTTGAGCAATAGGCATGTATAATTACTCTCCAAGCTTAACAGAAGAATCATCATTAAATTGATCATAAACGAAAAGACATGTTCATCATTAATTAATCATATTTAGGTATTGGAAACTCATGTAGGGTTGATATAAAATTCAAATATATATATATATATATATATATATATATATATATATATATATATATAATTCAGGATCATTTTCCAACTTATTCAAAATGATCTTTGACCTCTAACATTTTACCCTTCTGTCCGGGAATAACAAGGTGCTTCAGAGGTTCTATGTATCGATTTCATTTTCAAGTTTTTTTTCAACTGCTCTTTGGACTATCGTAGCTGATACTCCTCTCTCGTGTGCCAAACGTATTATGGGTTGAGGTGGATCTCTTTCGCTCTATGTAAAAATGCTGATCCTGCATTAAGATGGAAGACAGAGTATTAATGTTGGTATCATTAATGAATGCCTAAATGATATTTTCCTCTCACTATTGCTCAGTTGCGAAGACAGTGCGTCTGACACAAAACAATTTTAACCTTTGCCGTTTTTAGCCGAATAACACAAAAGGTTTTTTAGTGATACTTAAAAGAAATGGTGTCAAGACGAGATTGCTAAACGTCTTATCTGAAAAACTGGCAAGAAGAATCACAATTAGTTTTTGTTTGTTTTTTTTTTTAGATATTACACATTTTGTTGGATAGATGATTATGCACGACGATTATACACGATTTGGGCAATTTTTCTGTTACAACCGGCATATATATATATATATATATATATATATATATATATATATAGAGAGAGAGAGAGAGAGAGAGAGAGAGAATGAATGTATATTGGACAAACGTGTTTGGGATAAAAATATAATTCTTGCGATTCGCCAAAGGGACATTATTTATTAATAAATGAAAGCAAACAAAATTTTTCCTCAACAAAATGTATTGAGAAATATAAAAACCGCTGAACACAGAAACAGGTTGTATGTATAAAAAGATAAAATAAATAGAAAACCTGCTATTCAACAGGAATGCATAAATCCTAAATAGGGAACACTCACAATAGAATAGAAAGATATTAAAAAAAGAGGAAACACACTGTAGAGCTTTTTCCATTGCAACAACTTATATAAGCCTAATATATGAATGCTTAAAAAATATTTAAATCTGAGCTTAGCTTGGCACAGGTCAATATGTCCAGAAACATTTTACCGAATTTTTCAAATTTCAAATTATTAACCAACTCAATGTATGAAGAAATTGTGGAGAGTCAAGATCGGTATTTGATATTATATTCTATTTTATTTTTTTAATTATTAATTTATTTTTTGTAGTGAAATGCCAAGTTGAGTAAGAGAAACACTACTTCAAGAAACCCTAAACGAGTTTAAATCCTGATTGAATATATTTTCATCATTTCATATTATTATTATTATTATTATTATTTACCTGAATTTCACATTTTCTTCCGGGTTACAGACAAAAATCTAAGGTCTGAAATGGCTTTATGACATTTTCCACTAATCATTTAGGTAAAAAGAAAACCCGATGATCACACATATTTTACATAGATAAAGCTCATCGTAATGTGTGAGCTGTACGTGTGAGTCCATTTTTGTGTATTTCTTTAAAACATGGTTTACAAGGAATCTCGTTAATGAGTCTATCGAAACCTTTTCGAAACAACTAGAAGGTTCCATTAACAACTGTAATTATTGATGTCTCTATGTGACACATTTTTTTTTATATTTCCATTTCAAGATCCTTGTATTTGATATTTTCTGAAGATCTTCGAAGATACATTTACAATCTGCATGGACTGCCATATAAATAAGAAAGCACATTCTGTTCTTGTGATATTTGACCTTTGTTATTATTATTATTATTATTATTATTATTATTATTATTATATAAGTTTCCGCACCAATTCAAACTGATGACTTACTCTGGAGAATTCTTCTCCTAATTGCCGTGCTCCTTGAGGACGTTGTCTATCATTGCTCTACATAACTCAATGTCCATTGTAGTTCTAAGTAAAACTTGCCTTTTTGCTATCTCTCTCCCTGTTTTGCCATCTATTTACACAAGCTCATTAGGTAGTTTATTCACTGCCATTCTCTTCCTCTATTACCTTTTTTATGTCCTACGAGTTTTAAATTCTCCAAACCCTCTGTCCTCGTAATGTGACCGAGAAATGTCAATTGTCTTATAAGTATAACATTTGTTTTTGTTTCTGTTTTTACTAAAACTTCGTCATATTCTCAAGATCGTCTCTCAAACCACATTTCCGTTGCCCCAAGTATTTTTTCCTTTGTGACGAGATTTTCCAGCATTCACTTCCGGAGAGACACAAAGTATCATCGGGGCTCCCATATCATTATTATTATTATTATTAATGTTTGTTCTTGTTAGAAATGACAGTTGTATTTTGTTCGTAGTCTGTGTCTTTATCGCGAATGATGCTAATTCCATTATAATAATAGTTTTAAAATATCCATAATTCGTATATATGAACCCATTATTATTTACTACTCAGCTTTTACATACGTATTTATTGCCGGTCGCTGTATTTACGATATTTTTCTATAAATTGCTCTTGTTTCTTTCTTTTTATGTGTCATGTCCTTTCAGGATGTAGGCGATCATGCCTCTCCACTTCCCTCTATCCCTTGCATCTCTCAACAAGTACCTTCCCTCTGCTTTCTCCCCCAGAACACGTTCTGTTATCCACTTGCTTAAGTTTGCTAGGTTTGTCACGCGTTGTTTTCCCTTGTCTCTCTTCCCCTCTATTCGACCCGTAAGTATTAGAATCTCCAGGCCCACCTTCCTCATTATGTGTCCCAGAAAGTTCAGCTGCCTCTCCTGATATTAAGTATAAGCCTCCTCCTTGTTTGCAACCTCTTTAAGATCTCATCGTTGCTCACACGATCGGTCCATGATATCCTTAGCATCCTTCTGTAGAACCACATCTTTGTCGCCTCGAGTCTCTTCATTTTTGAGGAAATCGTCCAACATTCGCTGCCGTAAAGAAGAAGAGATGTCACGATACAGTTCAGTATTTTTTTGTTTGTTACCAAAGATATCCTCCTCTCTCGTAGTGCTCTGTCCAGCTTTTGGATTGTGTCCTTGAACATCCCAACACGTCTACGGATTTCAGTGTCGCACTTAACGTCCTCTGCCTTTTATTAGTAAGTATTACCCGCTCACGATTCTCTCTCTAAGTATATACGATTTCAGTCTGTCTTTCGTTTTATCTTATTGTTTCGAGAATTTCTGTACTGATATCTGCATTAAAATTATAAGGATACTACTCCATATAATTACATGACTAATAAATATTCTTATTTCCTAAAAATATATAATGACACTTCTGGTAATCACAATGTTACTACTTAGATAAAAAAAACAACACTATCAGTGGATCTTTTCATCATATCAAATAATCTCTACTTTGTCAATATACAAAGGAAATGCCCTTAACGAAATATTCAACTACATGCAATTGTAAATTTTATGATTACATGTCTGTTCACTTCACAAGATCTACATGTATGTACTTGTAAAATAATAAGAACAAGGATCTATGAATACCATTCTGTTTGAAAGAGACGAAAAATATTAAAATTCGGAATTAATCTAAGAAACTGGTTAACACAAAACGAGTCTTTCGAGGAATTATCAAAAGACAGATATTCATCTTCAAAGCAATTTTATATTGCAGGTGGCAATATTCCATACCCACTGATAAAATTGTATTAAGACATATATATATATATATATATATATATATATATATATATATATATATATATATATACATACATATATATATATATATACATACATACATATATATATATATATACATACATACATATATATATATATATATATATATATATATATATATATATATATATATATATATAATATATATATAAATGTCATCAGATAATTTAGACAAGTTTTGTTTATATATTTTTAATGTGGTGCTCTCGTATTCACGGATAAGCCTCTTAGTATCCTTATTAAAGGAAGAAAGAAAATGACCATATTGATACATATTCATTTATTCCGAGTACTTTCGACATTAGCAAATGTCATCTTCAGTGTCTTGTTTTATCAATGTTTTGTTTTATCTGAGACAAATTTGTTTTGATCATATCTATCTATCTATCTATCTATCTATCTATCACTTTCTGATCCTATCTATCTATTTATATGACAAATTTGTTGTGATTATCTGAAAATTAAACTTTTTATTTCTGAAGGCAAAAACTCTAAACATGTACTGTAGGATTTTTTATTCATTTCAATGATGAATCTAAAATTTCTAAACATTTACAACAGCATACCTGTCCACAATCGCAATTTAGAAAAATTCTTGTTGAAAATACACCTATACTTTTTCATGAAAATAATAAACATTTATTAAAAATTCTTGAAATTATCAATATTAAAAAATTGAAACCAACCCTTAATAAAAATGTTTATTGTTTTAAAGTATCTAGGTCTTAATTAATAGTTTAAATAGTTTTTAAAAAATAGATAGACGTCTTAATAACTTAGCGCCCTTGACATTACTGCACGAGTAGGCTTACATCATAAAATTTGAAAATCGGAGATTATATAAGTTTAGCGTTTATCACTTCAAAAATAAAAAAAAGTAATTTTCAGATAAACACAACAAATTTTTCAGATAAATGGATAGATAGAAACTGGATGAAATAGATAGATAGATAGATAGATAGATAGATAGATAGATATGTAAGCCATTTATGAATTGCCTATCATGATGAGTACTTGTTCCCTCAAGGAGGCTCGTTGATTATTACGCCTATTTGGACAATAATTAATCCTAAACTTCAGCTAGATATGCTATACTTCGTTGTATATACTGGGTAAATGGTCGGTTCCTTCTACGGCCCCAGTAAATACATAACTTCTGCTATTCTCTATCTTTACAAAAGCCAGTTTAGGCCAGAAATGCAGTGCTACTCCGATGTGCTGGCTGGAGCTGCCCAGTACTCATTTTCCATTCTTAGTTGAGTTCAGAAGTGTCTTCGTGGCCTTGTGAGTGTTTAATTATTTTCTACTCCACAAACCCTTTCTCACAGACGAAGCATCGCAAGGTCCCTGTTATTCTATTATTATTTCCATGGTAAATGTTCTGACGAACTACATTCTTTATTTTACCAGCTCTGACATTCACAGCGAAGAAACACTGTGCCGCGTACTCTGGAACTAATCATCCCCACCCCCTCCGTATTCATTTAATAAGAAAGAATATCTATTCGGACAGCTTCTCCCCAAAAACCAAAATTTTGTCGAACAGAATCATGTTAATCCCTTCAAGACTTGGTTTACGAGAGTCATTCAAAAATTTCTAAGCCTCATCCAGAAAGAATAGTCATAGCTGAATATTTTGTTGTAAAACTAGAAAACTAATTCAGATTTCTCAAAATGTAAAAAAACAGAGGCCCGAACAGTCATAAAGTATCTGCAACCTAAATTATGACCTCCAAGGAAATCCATTAGAACATGGTATGACCAATTGCTGAGGGTTCCCCTTCCTATGCAACCAGTACAACTACATAATTCAAATGGGACAGAGACAACACAAAAGATGACTCTTGGTCAGGTTGTCAAAAAATGTTAACCACTGATGGACAAGTTGCTACCATCCAGCATGTTTTGGGTGACAGACGTCTTACTTCCCAGCAGATAGCTAAGTACATAGGCATTATTTATGGTTCGGTTCATACTGTTTTAGCTGAGATCACGGGGATGAGAAGGCTGTCTATAAGATGGCTCCCAAAGATGCTGACACCAGAGGAGAAGCTGGAATCACTCTGGTTCTTCACGCCCGAAGAAGTTCGAACAGACAGCGACCGTTGGCAAGCTGATGGCCCCTGTTTTTGGAGTTCTGAAGCCGTAATCATGATAGACTACCTGGAAAGGTGTAAACTATTAATGAACAGAAATATGCATGAGAAGAAAGATATCTGAAGGAAGCAATTAAGTCGAAACGCAGAGAGAAGATGAGGGCAGGTGTGATCTTCCTCCAGGGTAACGCGCCCGTTCGCACTGCTCAGGTTGCAGTAGCTGAAGTAACCAACTGTGGCGTTGAATTGTTACCCATGCCATTTTCTCACCAGACTTAGCTTTATCTAACATTATCTAGTTTACTAAATAGCACTTGCCTGGTTGCCATTTTGGAGAAAATGATTGGCTCATATGTGCCGGGGGAGAGTTTTGCAGGACCAGGATGCCACCTTCTTCCGTCATGAGGTTGCAAGGCTTCAGCATCATTGGAGCAAATGCATTGATGTCAAGAGGGACTATATTGAAAAATAGTGAAAAACTTTCTTGTTTCTCCAACACCTTCTGGGCGAGGCTTAGAACATATTTCAGCGACGCTCGTAATTGTTATCTTTCGGCATGTCCTCATAAAATGCAATTCTTACTCCGTCCTCCTACGCTAATATACCTTCAGAGAATAATCCTCTACGTTGAGTGATTCTTGAGTGTTATATTGGGAGAACAATTATTAATAATAACAATAATATATATATATATATATATATATATATATATATATATATATATATATATATATATATATATATAAGCGTTAGAACATACAGAACATTCGTATAATTTCTATATAATTAATGTCCAGAAAAAAATAAGAACACAAAAAATTAAATAAAAAATAACCGTAGTACCGTGTCAGTCGTTTTTTTAAAGAAACTGATATGAAAGAGATTGATGCTCAAATAGACAATATATATATATATATATATATATATATATATATATATATATATATATATATATATAATGGATAAATAAAAATATATTATAAATATATAATATATATATAAAAAGATATTTATATATATATATATATATATATATATATATATATATATATATATATATATATATATATATATATATATATATATATATATATATAGGTGAACATTGAAGTCAACACTCAGAAGCCTCTGATTGTTGACTTCAATGTTCTATTATCTTGATATTTACATACACTCTATGTCAGATATTGAGCACTTTATCCCATAAATATAGCACACATTAAATCTATATTTTTTCATATATATATATATATATGTGTGTGTGTGTGTGTGTTTGTGTTTGTTTGTGTGTGTGTGTGTGTGTGTTTGTGTTTGTTTGTGTGTGTGTACGATTAATTAAACATGTGCTTTTTTTTTTTTTCAATAAAGTCATTTCGTAATTATGTATGTTGATTCATGATTAACGAGAGCAAGAAAGGTACCATGGTTGTATTTATTCATTTCTTATTTTCCTGTCTACTTTCAATAGATTCCAATATTATCTTTAGTATTATGATGGCGGAGACAAATAATTTACGTCGGTCAAACACAACAATTATTTGTCTTAGCCAACCCTTAATATGATATTGAAATATATCGAAAGTATTCGGAAAATAAAAATAAATGAATATAGCCATGATACCTTCCTTGCTCTTTTTAATGAAGAAGCAACAATGAATATACTTGATCACGAAACAATATTATTGAAAATAAACAAACACAATATGTCGTAATTGTTTAATCAGAAGTGTTTAAAAGAAAATATGTTCCCAAAATATAGATTAATAATAAATATGAATTTTTCCTAACCGGTAGCACAACTTAAATTTCCATGCACAACAAAAAATCGTTAGGTCCTCCTGACTGAAAATTAATAATATATATATAATAATATATATATATATATATATATATATATATATATATATATACCTAATTATAATGATAGTGAAGCAGTAAATAAAATGGAAACAAATGTGTATTTATTATTAACATAAATAGATCTGTAATTATGCAACGAGCACTATTTCATTAATACCAGCACTCAATGTGATTTTTTTTTTAATTGAAATTAAATATCTGTGTGCGCACATGTAAATAATGTTATATATGCTGTATATTTTATTTGTGGTGATAGATAGATAGATAGATAGATAGATAGATAGATAGATAGATATGTTTTGGCCATATAAGTATGGTCGACTTAGTTTTAAATAAAAGTGTTTACTTTTGAAACGTTATCATAATAAGCATTAATTCTTATCAAAATTTTAGTCATGCGTGCGTTTTAAGTAGTTTTTTGTTTTCTTGTTTTGGATTAAAAATGAAGAACAAAGTTTTCTTGGGAATTGGCATTCGAAGAACTTATTCCCTTGTCTCTTACTTTAGAAAAATAAATCCTTTAATAAAAGTTTAATCCTTGTTTAAGCCATACATTTTTTTTTAAATATTTCCTTCATTTTTATGCATAAAATGTAAATTTTCTTCAATTTATTAAGCGGGAAATGTTTTCGTCCTTACTGATTTTTTTTTTTAAATTTGATCACCTGACATGACATCAGATTTTGTGGTGAAGGTATTCTTGTTCAGTACACGCAGTTTTAATGGACATTAAGAACAAACATCATTCGCTCACACGCGCGCAATTTGTTGTGTTCGTGGTAAGAAATTAATAACAACAAACAACATGCATCACACAATTACACCTTAAAAAACAACCATTTAAAGAAGTTAACAATTTAACAAAAAAACCTTCAAAATGGGTAAAAAAGTGAGCGAAAGCGCTTAGGACAATAGACACTACGGACATTTTTTACCCGACCAAACGGAAAAACTTAAAAATACCAGAAAAACCCAACAGAAAATCCATCAAGTTGTCGCTGTCTGTTATATTCAACGATATATATATATAGCTTCCATTTTTGAAACATGGTTAGAACTGTGTAGCGAAAAAAAACATATTTTAAATCAGTTAATTGATAATATATATATATATATATATATATATATATATATATATATATATATATATATATATATAAAATTTTTTTCATCGTGACACAGAAATTACTATGTTTCGGAACTATAAATTAAAATTAAATTTTAAATTTTTGTTCCATTATCTAACGATGTTGAATAACTTCAGAAAAGATTATTTACTTTTTGTTTATAAGAAACAAATAAAACCCCTACAGTAAAATGGAAATTATTTTAAAAAAAAAAAACGAGAACTTGTAAGTCTTTAAATGACACATGTGCTTTGAGCCTACATGAAGAGATATATATTAAGTTTCTTAAAAATCAAGATTTATTAGATCAACGAAAAGAAATAACTGTTTTTTTTTGTAGGCATTGCATTATGTTCACTTTAAAACATAATCAATTTAACTTTCATAATTATATATCTATTATTTGATTACAATTAAAAAAAAATGTGTACTTAATTCCTAAATTTTAAATTTTAATTCTAACAATGCCATTTCTAATGTACCATTAGTACCATTAAATATAATAAATATAACATTTCAGATCTTTATAATTAAAATATAAATATATAAAATATGATTCAATCATATTTGAAGCCCCTTTAAGACCTTAACCAAAATGCATTTGGAATAAATAAATAAATAAAAATGCGTGAACGCGCTCCGTTATAATTGTTTTAACATTTTAAATTTATCCTCTGTAGCTATAGAATTCTTTGCAAAACAAGCGTCCCAATATAAGGTAGCTGACCAGAGATTGATAGAAATGCAAAACGGATTAAATGTTTGTTAAGTGTACTGCAATACATTGCACCTACACAGTTAATGAATTTTGTTGAGTATTGGTTGGTTGCTTTCGATATAGAGGGCCTCAAAAATCCTTCTTCTTATTTTTGTGGTATATTGGTAACAAGTTCTATTATGAAACATTTAACAACACATTCCTGTCCAACTTCACAATACAGGAAAATACTTGTTGACAACATGAATATACTACACCATGAAAATAATGTTTGTATATGGGTATGTCTCTATGTGCGTTTATGTATGTTTATCTGTGTGTATACAAGAATCCAAAAATACTGATGCAACCAACAGGCTTTCAGCCAAAAGACTATAAACAAAACAAAATCACAAAAAGTACTTAGACAAGATTAGAAGAAAAATTCCAAACTCGGAAAGAAAAAAATGACCAAAAAGCAAAAACCTACTTAAGAAGTGAATTAAAGTGTACATAGCCTATGCTATCCAGACAGAGTAAAAAAAATCCCTTCAAATCATCACCTCACAACGAGATACAGCTCGAGTCTCTACTTGAGTTTCGCATTTTCGCGATCTTAAGCCGACAAGAACATAAACGAAAGAAGGTGGGACTTAGCATTTATACTCATTTATCGTAAGCCTAATCTACCCCATCACGGATTTTTTTAAGTGTATATCAATCACCCTCACCAGTTAAAAAGAAAATAAACAAAAATAACGTCCATGGTGGGCTATGATAATTTTTACCCACCCTTGATTACAGCAATTTTAGCTTGTGTAATAACGTCTCTTCTTTTTTTCAGACAATACCGTGTAAGTATCAAGCTACTCTCATCTATGAATGATTGTTGACTTATATTTTACAATGAAAGTTCGCAGAAGTAAAGAAAATGAAGAATTTTAACGAGGACAAATAATAGGATAACATCATTGTGACAAGTCAAATAGAGAAATTGCTGGGTTTTTCCAGGTTAATCATCAAACATTTAATCATATTGTCAAGAAATTTAATGAAGAAGCCCATTGTCGGATGGAACAAAGTTCATGATGTCCAAGCATCGTGTATGAGTGAACGTAAAATCTGTGAAGACGGAATTCATCAGAAACCGTCGTCAGAGCGTCAAAGATGTCACCAACAACTTGGAAATTTCGCCAACAATATCGAAATGTCGCCATATGTGATGAGAAAGACTCTGAAAGACGGAGGCTATCAAAGGAGAGTTGCAAGAAAGAAGCCCTTGATTACAGAGATTAACAGGAACGGGCGTATGGGCTGGGCGAGAGAATTCGAAACCAAAGATTATGAAATTTGGCGGTCTGTAATTTGGTCAGATGAAAGTAAATTGGGCCAATATTCGAATTCAAGATAGGTTTATGTTTGGGGAAATCAGAATGAGACTTGGAACACTGAATATCTGCAGGCACCGTGAAAATGGAGGGATTGGGGTAATGGTGAGAGGCGCTGTCTGGTTTGGAGGGAAATCTGAGCTGATTCTTATTGACGAGCGGTTGAATAGTTCAAAATCCTGTCAAATATTAATGAAAGGACTAATCCCACTATTTGAAACCAATCAGATTGACAAGAAAGTCTACCTTTTCAAGAAGATGGAGCGACATGTCATACGAGCAAAGTAGCAAAGTCTTAGGAAGGAATCGCAAGGAATTTTTGCGGGGCCGATAAGGATGTCGCCCCCAGAAGCTTTACGTAGAAAGGCGTGAACAGCTAAGACAATGAGGAACAAAGGCAGAGGTTTAGAATAAAAAACGTCGGATTTATTTGTCGATCTGGACAAATGTAGGTACAGGAATTGTTTGGTGTAGTTCGATCACGAAGTTAGGGAGTGCCAATCGAAAGATCGTTTTTGGGTTCAAGACGGCAGCTTGGAGGCAGGCAGATGGAACAGCAGTATTCGAGGTACAGTCGATTCCCGGATGTACGCCCTTTAAAAAAGAGCGCGTCGGTGTTTCTAAAGAGAGAGGATAGGCGTAGACAGTGCTGGGGTAGCCCGTTCGTCCTTAGGATGACAGCCGTGTAAGACGCAGCTTGGTAGTCCTTAGAAGTACTATCGCATTAAGACGGTTATTTAGTCCTTAAAAGGGCCATCGACAATCACGTGGCTAGGTAGTCCTTAAAAGGACTATCGCATATAACGTGACCTGGTAGTCCCTAAAAGGACCATCGCATATCATGTGGCTTAGGTAGTCCTTAAAAGGACTATCGTATATAATGTTCGGTTGCTGCTGATGCGGCTGAGGTTGGCTTGGCCGGCTGCTGCTGCTGCTTCTGCTGAAGTTGGTTCGGCCTGATGCTGCTGCTACTGAGGTTGGCTTGGCCCGCTGCTGCTGCTTTTGAAGTTGACTTGGCCCGTTGCTGCTGCTGCTGAAGTTGGTTCGGCCTGCAGCTAGTTTTGGTTGCTTCTTGTCGTCAGTGAGGAGGGTCGCCCAGGTGAAGGTGAGAGGGGAAGCATGTCGCTCTAAGTTGGTCAAGTTATTTATTGGAAGAAATTGGCTGTGTTTATGTCGGCTGCGGTTAGCATCGTTGCCGGTTGGCTATGTCTTTTGGTTGATGACTAAAAAATACCTTCCGCATTTTGACTGTACACATGGGTTTAATTTGGACACCATGTGTATATAAAGTAGGTTCTGGTCATTATTTTTAGTTAGGATGACTTGTGTATGTTTATATTTCATTTGTTTTGCTTTTTGTGTATCGTTCTCTGAAAAACGCTGAGTCACCGGGAATTAACGGCATTTGTTTCTGTTTTCCGCGGTGACGCTTTCGAACATTTGAGTAGCCGGCAGGAACTTCTGGCCGGGTGCGAATGAATCAAGTCACTGCTATGAGTAGACATAAGACCTGATATGAATCCCATAGATCACGTTTGGGATCACCTTAACCGAAAACTTCGAGAGCGTGCAACCAAAATCACGTCAGAAAGAAATATTGCTAAAGGAGTGGCAAAATATGGATCAGACGATTGTTGACAATATGATCGTATCCATGAAAAATAGAATACAAGCACCGAAACTAGCAAATGGGGGACCTACTTCATGCTAGGTACAAATACTGCTTAGTTATGTTGAGTTAGGATTACGTAATTAAATTTTGAAATTGGATGTAGTTTATTTCTCCCTGTAAGAACTTTTCTTGGGACACTATATATATATATATATATATATATATATATATGCAAAAAAATGTTTGTGCCATGAAAATGTATCTAGAAGTGTTCAAATGCCTTACAACGTTCATATGAGGCAGTTCCGTACCGATTTTTTATGATAGTTACCGGGATTGACAACATCTGATGACGACCAGAGGGTACAACTATCGAAACGTTGCGATAATAGCAAGAAATATAAGAACAATAGTCAGCGTGTAAAGGATGTGTGTGCGTTTTCACTATAATTCTCTACACAGCCCTTTATTTACAAAACCCAATTATTTTTTATCTGGCTGCAGAATACACTCGATCGTTATGATAATTTACTAGACATATTAATGTCTGCAAGTTTAGCGAGATAAAATAAAAACTACATTCATTCATTTCGTCCAGTCTACCAACAGGATTTATTATATCTAAAGTCCTAATGTTATATACAGCTTCAAATTTCCAAACTTTATTTAAACACACTAAAAGCTAAACAAAAACATGAAAAGAACAAAAAAATGCATATTAAAATAGTGCGAATATTACTCTTTGAAGTGACATATTAATGATATTTAAACAAAAATATTGTTTATTATGATCTGATTTGTATCAAATGAAATTTTGTAAAAATTCAAAGGTAAAAAATCTCCCCTCTTTTTTTTTCGTGAATTTACCAAAACCAATGATAACATTTTAAATCCTAACTCTTTTTTTATGGTTTTATATATATTCCCTTATTTTAAGAGTAAAACAGAAGCCCCGCCTAAAGCGCATACGATCTCGACCTGGCAATGGAATCAGGCATTATTATATCTTAGCAGAATTAAAGATCATAGATATCTCAAAATCGCAGAGGATATTTCGCTATTTTGAGGGATAAAACAACCACTCCATATTTCTTTTTTTTTTTTTCTTTTTCATGTAAGTTATTAAATTTATAATTCATAGGAATTCGTGTAGCCATTCGGACAGACAGATTTATGGACTTTTACAGTGTATAGATGACACATTGAAAAAGAGATTCTGGGACAACCATCAGCTGGCCTTGCTCACCAATCTCAAAATATTCCAGGTCTGTATTCTTCGTATCCTTTCCATCTCCGCTGCCTACGATGTATCCTCGGCATAACACGGCATCACAAAGTTAACAACATAACTGTGCTGCGGTAAGTAGACTCCTGGAGCGCACATCGTAACATCTGTCAAAGTCATCTTTGATGACTGTGTCACATACATCGAATACATGATGGCCGGACACCGAAATACATTTTGTACGGTCAGCTCTTCACTACGTTTCAAGTACGTCTGCAAAAAAAAGAAGTCAAACTCACGAGCATCGACCCAGCTAAAGAAAGGATCGTTCAAAATGTCTCGATGATCCCGACTACGGTCGAATGATTAAATGAACTGGGAACAGCTACCTGATGATCGTTGCTGTCGGCGCCAACTGTTCAAAGAGGAGTCCTGAAACGTGAATAAATTGAAACTAACAGTTGGAGATCAGAAGACAACGAAAGGAGCAGAGAGAGAGAGAGAGAAATCTCAGACCTTATATATATTGGGTTGGAACATTTTTTTTTTAATAGATGCATATCCAAGGATGTTAAAATTGTGACTGTCAATAATGAACTTTGGTAGGACTTGTAAGTCTTTCAGTATTTCTTCACTGTAAAAGTAACATAAATCTGGTGAGGAGACAGATATTGAGAAATTTAGGCTCATTTCGTTATACGGCATCAGTTCGCATCAAATTGTTTCATAGAAGAATTCGGTCGTTAATGTAAACCTGCATTTAATAGTAACGATAAATAGTGCCGCACTATTATTTCTCTTTAAAAATCATACCTTGAACCCAAAGAGACTGAAAATTCTTCAGTATCTGTCTATATTTCTGAGATGAGGTATTATGTACACTATTTTAATTATTTGGAATATTGTCCTCATCTTTATCGCCATATTTATTACAACGTTTCGGCCCTTGTACGCTCCGGCCTTTTTCAGGTAGTTGGAATGTTGAATTAAAACCGTTATTTCGCTCACTGGTATAGACTGTTCTAGTTCCACGTGCCATGTTTAATGGATGTCAGTTATCAGTTACCTTCTGTTAATTCCCCTCTCCAAATCTCCACTGCCTTAACCAGGCATTGAACTCACACTCTTTGGGTCCTGTCACTGAATATAACTAACGCCTTTATCTACTGTGCCATGTGTATTTGAGGTTAAGGCAGTTGAGAACTTGGAAAGGGGAATTAACAGGAGATAACTGATAACTTATATCCATTACCCATGGCACGTGGAACTAGAACAGTGAGCGAAATAAAGGGTTCAGTTCGACATCCCAACCACCTAAAGAAGGCCGGAGCGTACAAAAGCCGAAACTTTATAATAAACATGGCGACAAAGATGAGGACAATAGTTCGAATAATGTAAATAATGAAAATTCTTCTTTCGAGCCTATTATATCCTCCTTAATCTCGCCCACAGTCTAATATATTTCTCTTTCAAAGACGTTGTTAGCCTCTCTTTCATCTCGCCAAGAGTTTAAAAGTTTTTTCTTTCAATGGTGATATTAGCTTCCCTTTAATTTCGCCCACAGTCTTAAGTATTTATCTTTCAAAGATGACGTTAGATTCTCTTTAATCACGCCCAGAGTCTAAAACATTTTCTCTTTCAAAGGCGGTTTTAACTTCGAGAAAAAGTTAAGAATCTAAGTGAGCCAAAACAGGACTGTAGTGGAGCCGATAAGTTTGGTGATGCTATGTTTTGAAAAAAATAAAAAACGCACTTGACACATGTCGTCATTTTGAATACAAGAATTACAAACTCCGGAACATTTCACGGCCGACGGTGTTATGTCCAAAATTACGCGGCAACGTCACCTCAGGTTTGCTCCCAAATTAAACCATGAGCCGCCCAACCACTGCTGTCTTCCAGATATATAATATAGTTGGATACTTTTCAGACTGATCCCGTATATTGTATAGGCTGCTCTTATGCAAATGAGCAATTATTTTTGCCAAAATGAATTTTGTTCCTCTTTGGGTTTTCATATTAAATTTCTCTTTTATTGAAAATGAACAGAAAATGTTCACAGTGTCCAGAAGATTACTGGTATGACTATTATATTAATGTTTTTCAGTTGCTTAAGTTCTTGGGAAAAGTCAGAATATTTTCTTTCGCTTAGCTCACTTTCCTTCAGTTTCAGCTAGAAATTCACGGCAACACCTAAAATTTTTTTCTTTTCCGCATCCTTTACACAGGAGCAGACTTTTTTTTTTCTATGTCAGACAACTTCTTGTAAATAACGAAGAAAGATGTAAACATCTCGCAACAGGCATATCTCTAAAAAGAATACCCGCTCGGCCCGGTGGCTAGGATCAAAGTGTAGTATCTGCGCTTTGTGAGCTGCCGAGCCGGGTGTCTGTCGAACTCTCTGCTTGCAGAGAGGAACCCGGACGAAGCTCCGCCGAAGGGTAGGGTTTCGTTGGGGGAGGTTGACGGAACTAGCCTGCTTGGACGGGTTTAGATGGGTTTTATTTTTGGCTGGGCCTACGGGCTCGGACATACCCACATTAAAAAGGCCTTGTGCCGCATTCAATTCCTGTGGGTGAATTGATAAATACCATCTCGCAACAGGCATAGACGAAATCATCGCACACCGGGCACAGATCACAATACTTCAGTGCCCGTCTCTTCTATTTCTCACCAAATCTTACCCATGATAAACTCTGTTTGATTGCAAGTGCTACCGTTTAAGACAGGTTTCAGTTCTGCTTGGCTACTGCTGCGTCTATGACCGACGTCTTCATGGGTTGGCTTCCAGTTAATATCTATAAAAACTTCAAAATTCGATCTCATTGCTTTCGTGATAGCAAAGCAAAGTTGTCCAGATGCCTTATTAACCCAAAGAGTGTAACCTCAGAACTGACTTTAAACAAAGAAGAAGGAATTTTTCTGGGCGGTTTGGCGCCTGATATTTACTTTGTGCCTAAACCATTCCAACAATATTTTTCTTGGTAACATCTCTCTCGTCATAATTTAGGAAATGATTGTCTGATTCGAATGCTGCAGATATTTTCGTCTATAATTTCTTTTGCTTTTTTGTTTTCTTTTCTAATATTTTATCTTTTTTTTCCCCTTGCTTCCTGCTTTATACGTTCATTTAATTTTCATTTTTTTTAAATTTCGTTTCTTCGTGTTTCCAAATTTTAATTTTAATTTTTCGTACTAGTTTACTTTTTTCTGTAGGTTATATGCTGTAACCTAGGAAGGGTTACTGAATGAATACATATATATATATATATATATATATATATATATATATATATATATATATATATATATATATCAACAACATTGTTACACATATGTCGGTTTGGATTATTGATGTAACGTACTTTCCATAATGCCTACAGGACTATGTAAAAAGACGTTCTTATTTATTAATCTTGTATAATACTCACTCCTCTATTTCACGCTTTAAAATCTAGAAATTAGTGAGTATTATACAGAAGTAATTACGATACAAATAATGCGGTGTTGATATTGAAATTATAGAATCAGAGAGCAGTGCAACAATAAAGTGGCGCTACAGTATAAATGTAACAAACCCAATATTTCCATCTAATAAGAGTATACCAGGCTCATGCCTCACAGCCAAATGCGAGCGATATGGTGACAAGTTGTTATTATTATGTTTTGTGATTTTCCAATGGCCACTGCGAGAAACTGAATAAGATCATGTCTTCTCAAACCTTCAGATATTTCCTATATATCATTGCAGTTTTCTGTAACTCAGTCAGTTATGGCCCATGCGTGATACACGCTTAAGCGATCATGCATCTTTCGATACATAACTGACAAGGCAGATTATTTTTTGCGCAATAGGTTGCGATTTCTTTCTGCGATAGACCAGTTGTCATCCAAGGCTATAGAACCCGATCTGTTCTGCTATTTACCCATAGCAAGTGGGGGAGAAGAAGAGGATTGATACCTCTCTAGCATGTAAGTGAATATAATGGATTCGACTGGAATTCGAATTCGGTTTTCCGATTCCTCAATAACTATGGGGTCTGAGAAGTCAGTGTTCTTCCTTGAACTTATTAATCACTTAATCCTGTTTCTATCGATTTCGTTTGATTTTTTTTTTTTTGTATTTTTTACGGTTTATCAACTCTTTGTGCGTTATTTACAACCGAAACATATTTCTGATTTTAGGAGGTTGTTTAAAAGACCCGATGTTCCCAAGCCCTCCATTTAAGTAGTAACCTGTGTTAATTCTGCTTATTTCGGTGATCGAACGAGAACCGCTGTGTTTTGAGTGATTTGACCCTAAGTTTAATATTTTCAAATGCATCATATATTGCAGGCACCGTCATAAATTACACGAACCATACATTTATTAGCAATCGATAAACCTTCTCTGATTTTCTCTCTTATTTTAACTTAGTGTTCTACTATTACCGCCATATCCATAAAAAAACAGGTCTTTTCTTTTTGATTAACAGTCAAATTATGTCTCTGCGCATGACCGGGTGGACTTTTTATCTAGGGTAACTCATTTTTTCACATTTTCTAGGTTGGTAATCGTAATATTAGCCGTTTCCTTATAAGGAAATTTTTGGTATTCATTGACCGAACAGTCATCATTACCGTCGTTTGAGTTTTTTTTTTTAAAAACTGTTTTCCAGGAAAATAAGTGTCTCAATTCCATTAACTGTTATCGCTCTTTCCATTTATTGATTGGGTGTTTCCTTCCTAATCTTTTCTTTGGGGTAATGTATTGACTAAGTCATTATTTTCTCTTCGAATTAGATGTGCTATCTATTTAAGCACTTCAAATGATTTTTTTTCATCTGGTAAAGAAGAGACCTCTTAAGACTAACTGGGTCCATTCGTTTGAATCCATTTTAATCAATGATTTGAGAAAACAGTTGTGTCGATATATGTGAATGAGATGGGCGCCAGACATGGCGTCACTATGAAAATATAGATTTGACAAGGCTATTTAAGAAACTGACTCGAGTTCTTAGATTAATATTTTCGTTTCGAGTTCTGAGGTTAATGTTTTGGCCTTGCGTTGTTGGAGCACAGCCTATTCTATGTTGACAGCCTCTGGTATACTCTTATACTTGTTTATATAGTCGAGTGCAAGAGCTTTGCGCAGTTCCTTGTGTTCATTGGTTGATTTTAGTGACATATCAATCCCTATGGGTTATTTAATGCCAAAATCTAAATATTTTAAACACAAGTTTATGGCTTCAACTAAATACATTTTGAAAACAACTGTTTGCCTTCAACTACAGATATAATGTATAGATGGTAATTTTATTTATTCATATATATATATATATATATATATATATATATATATATATATATATATATATATATATATATTACTGCTAAATTATTCATATAAAATTGTATTGTTGGTAATTTTTTTCATATAAAAATGTATTGCTGATATTTTTACTATAAAATTGTATTTTTATACTTTTATAGTGTTTTTTTTGGGGGGTCACTATTTACCCATAGCAGGGACCCTAACATCTGGTAACACCCCGGGGTCAGGGTGAACCTGGGAACAACCGCAGACGCTATCACCTTCCTCAAACTCTCCAATCTCCCGATCAGCGGCCTTGCTGCCGGATGTAGTTTATCATCATACCAAGGATGAACAGTTGCTTGTGTATAACTGTTCCTACTTTAGAATGCCTATTTTTCACCATATATGCGTCATTTACTCTTTTTTTTTTCATCTTCTTCTATTATTATTATTATTACTATTTTCGGATTATTATTATTGCTGTTGTTGTTGTTACTGTTTTTATCATCATGATCAGCATGATTACACGATAAAATTATTAGATATGTTCAGAATGAAAACGAACTTCAAAGATCTAGACAGGTGTTTTATCGATTGAATCTTCCATCTTGTAGCCACTAGCGACGGAATTGGTTCAGGGCAAGAATTCCTAAAAAAGAAAAAAAATCAACAATCCTAACGTTACACATAAAAAAAAACAAACAAAAAAAAAACGATCAGAATTGATGGCAGGAAAAGTTGCCGTTAGCTCTCCCATAAAACTGACAATCTCGACATATTTTTCGTATCTGAGTCCAGAACGGAAATTTTCTTTTTCCTGGGTAAAGACATATTACGAATTGAAGAAAAGCAACGCTTGATAAGAGTTACATTTTTCCATCATGATGCGAGAAGAAAATCTTTTTGATAAAGAACAAAAAATATTCAAAAGAACAAATTGCTAACACTGAGCATTACCATTTGCAAAGCGCCAATACCTAGCTATTTTCATCTGCATTGATTACCTACTCTAGCAAAACGATAATAGGTTTTTCTCTTCAGAGGGAGGAAGGGTTTTCTCTCAAACGAAAGCCAAATTTCAAATCCTGATTCACAAATCCTGCAGATGGGTTTGCCTATTTGATGCTCATTAATTAATTTATGCAGTATTTTGACCTGCCTTCTCTATAATTCCCTACATAACGAATTTGTACATTGAAACAGACATGGGTCACGTGCAGAAACTCATCAACATCGAGACACACAGACACATACACCATTTACTTCGATGTCCACACAGTTTACAACCAGAAATATTCTGTCTCGAGAGTGAGAACTTTTAACCAATAATTATATCAAATTAATATATATATATGTGTGTGTACGTGTGTGTATGTGTGTGTGTATTGCAGTCAGAATTTTGAGCGTTCCGAAAAATGCCAAGCTGAAAGTTTTTCACTTTATGGCATTGATAACATTAATGTTATTCATATATAGAGAGTCCCTAGTTTCTTCATAATGTTGTTTCGAATTTACTACAGGGTAAGTGCAAATTGGAAAAATATAAAAAGATTTTAATCAGATTAAGCTTGTTTTGTTTAAAAACAAAATAATTGCTTGACTGGATTTTTTTTTTTTTTGGCTGTGTATACATACCAGAATAAATACCTATGCGTACTTGAATACCAATTCTTGCACAAATATTAAGCAACAGTCGGACTAATTTAAATTGTAAATCGCTTATAATCAGCATGTAAATAGATAGATAAATAGATAGATAGATAGATAGATAGATAGATAGATAGATAGATAGATAGATAGGTAGGTAGGTAGGTAGGTCAGGATGGACCTGGGAGCAACAGCAATTAAGAAATGATATTTAGCTACCCCCCCACGAGGGTTACATGTGGCACAAGGCCGGGTTTAACGTGGGATCTCCGAGCCCATAGGCTCGGCCAAAAATATTCCCCCTTTGAACCCGCATAAACGGGTTCAGGGGCAGTCAACCAGCAATTAAGAAGTTGTTCCACGCCCCTCAAAACCTCTCGATCAGAGGCCTTGCTGCCAGATGTAGTTGATCATCAAACTCAGTACGATTGTTTTTTGAAATAGCGCAATAAGCACACACACACACACACACACACACACACACACACACACACATATATATATATATATATATATATATATATATAGGAAATAATGCTCAATATTGAAAATTGGATGACACAATAGATAGATAGATAGATAGATAGATAGATATGAAAACCTAGCTAGCTCAATATTTCATATAGCTAGCTAGCTAGCTTGCTAGCTAGATAGATAAATAAAAAAAGTTATTAATTAATCAAAATGAATGAATTTAAACAATAATTTTCACACAATTTTTTTGTTATCTACATTATCCTTGTTATCTACGTTAATTAATCCTATTTGAAATAATACCCCTCCTCTTCTTTGCGCAAGAACATTTCAATGAAAGCAATAAACAGAAAAGTAAAGTAATTGTTTCTCATTTGCTTTACACAAGAGCAAATTTGCAAAAAGCAAATTTAAAGAAAGGAAAGCAGTAGACATCACAATATCCGAAATATCGCTTAGAGAAGTAAACATATTTATGGAATTTGCGGCGATAAAAAAATGCACTTTGTTATGTAAATATATATCCAGCGAAAGATGTAGGTAGCTTTCATGTCGCACAAATTTTTTTTAGCAAACTCTAGCATATTTTTAAGGTTACATAAAGAGTTTAAATGTAAGTCATTTTTTTTTTGTTTACGAGTATTTGGTTTGAAGGTTAATACGCAGTAATTTTGGGTGAAGTTTCAAAATTTACGCCCTTAAAAAATATTTTAATGTTGGCAGATTATAAATATATTCATTCACCAATTTCATTTATAAAAAAAAAAAAAATATGATATTCAATGTCATTCTTATTTTTACTCCATTCACTGCATCTCTCACACCGTTTTGGTATTTAAAAAATATAACTTTATACGAATGACAAAATTGAAAAGAATTATGTGAGACATTTAGTCTCCAGGAATTAGTTCAATAATAGTTTTATCGATGGAGTCAATTTTAGGCAGGTTCGCCTATCAACCGATTTACACTCATTCCCTTTTTATTGAACAAGAGTAGTTGTTTATCCTTTGTTGCTAGTTTAGGATTGAGTTTCTGGTTTTTTCATACTCTGTCACTCTCTGTAGCCACTTGCATTTCAGTGACATTATCACTTTGCTTGTGAATGAAATGATTAAGAAAAAAAATAATATACATTGATAGGAACAAATACGACAAACATCGGCGATAATTTCCGATCGATTTTTCAAGTTTTACATCGATTTTCAATTATAATCAGAAAAAGATTTTTTTTCTAGAGACGAATCGATTATGTGGTAGTCTTTTCATATTTTTCATTCACTTGCGCACTAACAATCTTATATAGAGATTTCTATATAATATCCATATATAAATATGCAAGGAGCAATGGGTAAATTTTTATCATATCATTTTTTTTTATTTCACGCATGCGCGTTGTTTTTGATTTTGTTGACTGCACAGTATAGTAGGGTCAGTTGGAAATCGTCTGCGAGAAAATGAGTACGATGACGCAGTTCCCTCCTTCAGAACTTTGGAAACAACATTCTGTACTGCTTGGCATTCGCCCCGGAAGCATCAATACGAACGTTTCAGAGTGTTTGGGTGTCAACCTGAGGAAAGTGCAGAGGATTCAGAAAGAGATAGATGAGTCTAATAGTGATTATGAAGGTACGCCAAATATCTGATCGTTCTGATAAGAAAAGAACTCTTGAATTAGTTGGTGAGGGTCTCAGATTCAACACGAATGTCTACATCAAGTGCCTTGTGGAAGTAGTGCTGCTCTGGGTCAAGAGGATGACTGCTGGAAGACAATATTTCTGGTAACAGGACTCTGCACCATGTAATACAATCAGAAGAACCCTGTCATGGCTGTCAGACAATTTCATGCGACCAAATCACCCCTCACATCTGGCCACCTAACTCCCCAGATTGCAACCCTATTGATTATGTCTGTGGCACAGTTGATCGAGAAACCTACAAAATTCCTAACAACAAAGATAGACAGAAGACAAGGATTATGGCAACATTCACCGGGTTAAACAAGGAGGCAGTCCAGAAGAAATACCGCAGAGTCATCTGAAGGCCTGGAGGGAAGATAATGGCGATTTTATTGAATAAATGTACTCTTTAGTATTTTAAGATATGTATCTTTGTGTAATTTTGGTAAATTTATCTTTTAAATTGCGACGTCATTCTTATTTTCATTTTTGCATAATTTAGACAACAATTTATCCATCACATTCATTGATGTTACACTAGACCTAGTTTTTAATATATACCAACTCTACATGAAAACATTCGAAAATCTACCCAAATTCTAATCTCCATCCATCAATAATCAAATACATACCCTCCACTATGTAATATAGAATTAGTAATAACTCTTCCAGTGAAGATGTCTTTTACAAACATAGTAAATTTTATAACACTGCCTGAAAAAATAGTATCTATAAGTGCCCTGACACAAAATATATTAAACATAACAGTGATAGTAAGAATAAAAATAGAAACAGAAAAATCATTTGGTACACACTCCCATTTAACCAAATGTTTAGTACTAAGTTAGGGCAGATGTTTCTTGAGTTAACTGAAAAACACTTCCCCAGATATAATCCAGTTAGTAAGATTTTTAATAAAAATACACTTAAATTAAGTTATAGTTGTACAGATAATCTTGAAAAAAATATTAAAAAACATAATAATAACATTTTAAATCATTGCAAAAATATAAGTAATAATTGGCATTACAAAGCAGCAAACGCTAATGATACCAACATGTGTAACTTCAGTAATCCTAATTAATGTCCTTTGCAAATTAGGCGTCAAACTGATTACCTTTTTACCTAAGTACGATTTCTATTACAAAGAAACCATTAGTTAAAAATTTTATATCAACAATACCAAGAATTACTTCAAAGCTATGTGGTATCAGTATATATCATCTTTTAACAACAACGCATGCAGAAATAGGTCGTCCCTTTCTAAATATTTTTGGTACTTAAATGAAGTCAACAAAACCCCTACAGTAAAATGAAAAATATTAAAAAAAACTCGAACTTGTAAATCTTTAGATGATCTATGTTTCTCTGTTTACAGGATAATTTCCATAAATTCAAGTTTGCTAACAAAAAAAATTCTGTTAAACCAAATAAGTGAATTAACGGTGAGACGCCGACACAGTCTATCTTTTACCATAAAATATAGTTTTTTTTTTTTTTATAAAAAAACAATTATGTATTACAATTTTATAGCCATCATTTTATTAGTATATAATGGTCCATCCTCTACGGATAATTACTTTATTTGGTTTATTCAATGTTAATACTGTTGTATTTTGCCGTTTATTCAGTATTATTTGCATCGTATATAGATGTCCCACATTTTGAATTTTATCTGCAGGTCGCTTTAAGAAGCTTCAGGAATATATATATATATATATATATATATATATATATATATATATATATATTACATTTGTTTCTGATAACTTTATGTCTGATTAACCTCACCCCATACGTCATATTTGGCTACATCCATGATACATTTGTTGTACACTCGTCAATGATAACATACCTAAAGGGCCGGTTTATCGTGGCATGAAAAATTATCTTACCCACCTCTATCCACTGAACTTATTTTTCTATTTACCGTAGATCTGACTTTCAATTTGTTAATCGAGACATACCCACACGTATAATTTTAATTCTAACCTTATGTCCCCACCTTTAACTTTCGGAAAAGAGGTTTTTAAATTTTACTAAAGAATCCTTTTTATCACCAGTTATCAACCATCGCCTGAGGAAGTACAAGCATAGTATTGAAACAGGAAAGCTTTTATGTAGCCATGTAAAATGTTTTTATTATAATCTCGTATAATAAAGATATTATATGAATATTTTGTTCTACTTTGTATTGAGCACATTTTTAGAAAAAGTAAATGGTACGAATTGTGGATTTTTACTCCATTAGTTTTTTTTTTTTTTTTTTTTTTAAGCATTTCACCCCAAGCAAGGCGGGGAGCCACTAGGACGCAAGGGGTTACAGAAAATAGGAAGAGCAGATAGGAGTGATAGAAGAAAGGATGAGGGTAGTAGATAGATTAAGGCAACTGGAGATGTCGATTGACATTACACTTGAATAGCTGGAGATTATAACTCTCAGGGAAACAGGAGAAGGGAAGAGAGTTCCACAGGCGAGAGGTGCGAGACATGAAGCTATTAGAGTAGAAGAGACGGCTACATTTAGGAGTTTCGACAGTGAAGGGGTGAGAGCGGGATGCCAGCCTTGTAGGGCGCTTGAACTCATGAAGTTTGGGGAACCAGCGAATGCAGTTCCTCGGAGCAATTTCCATGAAAGTATTTATAGAACAGACAGAGGGGAGGCGACGGTGCGTCTGTGAGAAAGTGACTGTAGACGAGACGCCAGGGCAGGCCAACCATATTGCATATCCGCTTCTGGAGCCTATCAAGAACCCTGAGGCAAACAGAAGGGGCGCCAGACCATATATGGCAGCAATACTCCATGCAAGGGCGAATTGTGGATTTCTTTCTCCTATTTGAAAAATATATATATATATATATATATATATATATATATATATATGTGTGTGTGTGTGTGTATGTGTGTGTGAGTGTGTGTGTGTGCGCGTGTGTATACCAAGGTAGGCTTAAACTTAGGAAGTATGCACATAATACCTATTAAATCTATATTTATTTGTTACAAATATATTTGGTTAAATCTGTTTATGTACATTTGTTTAATACTTTACTTATATTTTTAAACAATTTAATTTTCTTAATTGCTCAAAATGTCCTCCTTTAACCTTGCAATATTTCTCGAATCTCTCCAGAACACTATGAGACACAGCACGACACAAATACCGATCTGCATGAATTTCAATTAATAATTCTAAAATGTCTCTTTTAATTCGTCCGCTATTTTGGGATTTCTCTCAAAAACTTTGTTCTTTACTACACCCCCAAAAAGAAATCGATTGGTGTCAGGTCAAGTCAACATGGTGGCCATACGATGCTCCCCCTTTTTTCCGAACCAAAGCTCTGGAAAGGTTTATTTCAGTTTTTCCCTTACTACTAAAGCATAATTGGGAGGTGGACCATCTCGCTGAAAGAACAGTTAATTAAGATTTTGATAACTTAGAACTAAAAGAGAAAGAAATAGTAGAACAACAATAAGCCTTCTTTTGCCACGACCTGTTTCGTTTGCGTGTCTATGTGTGTGCGTGAGTATATGTGTGCGTGCGTGCGAATTGGAAAAATATGTATTAAAGACAACTGATTGATTAAATAAAGAATAAGTGGGGAAACGTTTATGAATTTGACATGTTTCATTTTAAATAGATACATCAGAAAATTTTGGGTATTTCGAATTGTATGCAGCATGCTTTCATTGGTATATATATATATATATATATATATATATATATATATATATATATATATATAGTTTATGAAAAACTAGGTAATCCGTATGGGTAAACCTAAGGAGGATAAAATCCAGTGAGCTCAAGATTAAAAAAAGATTACTAAATGTAAACTTATATTTTAAAATAAAATTTTATTCTTTTAATGTACATTCTATGAATATTTTTCTAATCGATTATTTCATAGAAAATCCCCAATATATTTTTAAAAAATTTAAATCACTAACAAACATCAAATTATTTGCAGATAGTCTAGAGACAATCAAATTTATATCAAACATTATAATCTTTATGAACCCCCAAAATAACACTTTCAAAGTAAAGCAAAATAACAGCATCTGTTTCTAGCCTTTTTTTTTACAAAGAAAATTAGTGACATCTTCCCTCTTAACTTCCTTCCCTCTTTTTCTCTCTATGACTTTTTTCTTCTCTACCCCTTCGATATCAATATATAACTTCCGTTAAGTTAACCGTTTAAATGTGTCAATATCTGCTAACTCACTCATGTCTTCTCTCTCCCCCTCACTTCCACACTTCGTTAATTTACATATGTTTAATATGGCCCGTCAAAAATGTGTAAATTTTCTTTTCATTTGATGATCTGATGATCCGCAGGCCTTTTAAAAGGACTGTGGTGAAATAACTTATTACATGGAACCTTAAAGTAGTTTGTTTTTATTATAGTCTGCTTTATATATATATATATAGAGATGATGGATTATTAGTTGTTAAAAACTCAACTAAAATTAAGGTAGACCGTATTAGGAAAATGATCTATAGGGTATTTAAGGATTTAGGTCTTAGGACAATAGTTACTACTAATGTTAGACAAGTAGATTTTCTAGATGTCACCCTAGATCTTGCTAACAATATTTTCCAACCATATGTGAAGGTTAATTCCAACCCATTATACGTGCATCCTAATTCCAACCATCCCCTTCGGTTATCAAACATATACCCTCTTCCATTGAATTTAGAATTAGCGCTAACTCTTATAATAA